>VDFB02168118.1:114702888-114963104 GCA_007258455.2 Sequoia sempervirens | reverse complement strand
AATGTTTTGGATAAGATTACTTAGCTTTCAATATATTTTACTTGATATTCTCTCTTATTTTCTTGTTCATTTCATTTCAATGAATTGCATGGGGAATGATTGTTTTAGATGTGTTTGAGGACTAAAATTGTGTTGTTTGTCCATGTTTGATTAGGTCTAGATCAACCATTCACAACATCATTCAAGAATAGTAGAGATAAAATAATATTTTCATTAATAAAAAAATTGTAAGGCTATACAATAATATATGTCAATAAAAGTATACAATAATCCAATAAATTCATGCAAGATTACTACAAAAGAGCCATATGAACATAAAATGGACTAGATATATTGATATTACAAAAAATATGATCAAAAATTCCATGTAGGAATACAAAAAAAAAATACTAATACATAGTCATTTCCCACTAGGAGAAGGAAAAATACCATGTGCTTCCTTCAACAGCCAGTTGGATGTATTGTCTATTGATTCTTTTATCTTTTGAATGCACTCACTAGTCCTGTCTTCACTCATCTAGAGAAACAACTAATACAATAAGAAGTATATATGTTAATATATATAAAATGAATTGTGGAATAACATATAAAAAAAAATCAATTACCACAAACAAATAAGCATCATGCTCATCCACAACATTAGCAGATCAACAATATGGAGTGGGTATATGCAGGATCATCATGGAAAAAATAGGCCCTTAAGTGGCAAAAAATTTAGAAAAATCAGAGTTAGACAACTTGACATAAAAATTTGAATAAGTTATCTATATTATTTCAAAAATATGTAAGAATAGAATCTATAGAAAATTGAATGTAGTTTCTAAACTACTAGATTTGTTTAAAAAAAAAAAAAATCTATTTGGTGAAAATTTGAAGTTTCAATGCAGTGGTACTTAAATTTCAGGGAAAAAATATGTAGGTGTCTCTCTGACCACCCTAAACACAATCAAATGATAATATTTTTCTATAATATTTTAGATATAAGTATACAACTCATGCCCCAATGTGATGCATATTTTTTTGTAATTTTTTTCCAAGTAAATAATTACGTATGATTTTTTTATTACAACTTTTTCAAAAATATAAAAACTCGTATGTCTGACCACATTAACTTGGTCAAAACTTCATGAAATTCAATTTTTCTTTTTTTAATCCTAAAGTATGCGAAGCATAGAATGTGATGCATTTTTTTGACTCAAAAAATGTGATACCGTTTGAAATCTATAGATGTTTTTCAATCAGCCTATCAATCAGGACTTTAGTCATAATTTGAATAGAAAATGAATAATAATTATTTATTAAATTCAAAGTAAAGAATAATTTATATCAGTGGAAAGCTAAGAATCTCCTTTAAAAACCCTCTTTGTTTCATCAATTTTGGGTAAAAAAATAGTCGTGAGCCACATACCCATCATATTGCCACTTTTTGGCCCATCATGATCCTACAAATACCTGAGTGACAAGCACTTGTATAAATCATTAAGATAGCAATTAAACTACATACAAGTATCATGAAAATTTTCAATAATAGACCATAGAAGAGCAAATATAATGTCAAATTTACTAATCTATGACATACCTTTGCCAAAGGATCAAAACTGGCTATTGTTGTGCAACAACTCCATGGTACATCATTCCATGAACATCATTAGGGTTGTTTGATGTCAACATCAAAAAATGAAACAACATATATAAAGTTTTTTATCACTTTAATTAGTTTCTTTGTTTAATTAAAAGCATATACAAGGAAATGAACTATTTGAAAAAATTCCTTAAAGAAATGACGAATGCCATGCCAAGAAAATTTCTATGCATTGTCTTCATGTCTATTTTTGGATTGCTTATAAGGTCTAGTTATCATGGTTTTTTTGAAGGTATATAACCATATATTTCCCATGGAATCCATAAAGAATAGAGAACTTGTTGATATTCATTAAATGTTACAAAAAATATTATTAAGAGACCTCATGATGACAAATATATTTCACCTACTTTATACAAACTTGTAGCAAATAAGGACCTTTGGTCTCAATATGGATAAAATGAAACATTTCAAAATGAATATGTTAAGAGTTTCATAATGCAAGATGAAACACCTACAATGGAAAAGAGGATACAATCTCATGTAGAAAGGGGTAGCCATAGAAAAAATTTAATGATAGTCATACAAATAATCCAATGGGAAACCACTTTTAATAATGGAAGATTTTTAAAGAATGAAGGAAAACCTTAAACCATGTTAATGAATTAGTATCAATCACTATACAAAAAGAATAGTGAATAGCATTGTGATGAAAGGGGTGAAGAGTTGTATTATTAAGAATTCATGAAGAAAATACATTCATCAAGCTGACAATGGAGGAGGATCTATTCAAAAGATAGCCAAGTCTTCAATCTACAATGACCTCCTTGACAATAATTCATAATTGCATGGTGATCTCGAAGGCAGTCTTGATGACTATACAATAACCCCTATGATAGAGATAGAACATGAGGATAAGAGGGGAAGTCCAAGAAGGTAAATACAAGGGAAAAAATAGTCCTATGTGAAGGAAAAAAAGGATAGTCATTAATGATTGCAATAAATATATAAATGGCCATGATTTAAGATTCTTAATTTATCCTTAACATAATATTTATGACTTATTTTAAATTATTGCAATAATTCTTGAAGGACATTGATCTTGTTGATAGTCCTCATGAATGTGATGAAGAATTTTTTATTGTTGGTAGTCTTAATGGTTGTACTATGACCTTGGATGAAGACCTTAAGATAGTGGTTAAGAAATGTGATAAATGTATTTGAAAGTGTTCAAAATTAAGTCTTAATGATGGTGACTATACTTTGCATTGAAGCTAAAGACTATGTGGTTTGTCCTCATTAAGTCTAATGGTTTTTCCTCAATGAAGTCTTGTGACTATTCATAGTTCTCAATGAGTCTTATGAGTATGATTTTTCCATTTAAGAAAAAAGGAAAAATTTTAAGGAGGAAAGTATGGATAAATGACATCATTCATACATGTGAGGATAGTCATTTCATACTAATAACTATGACTATATTGTGACCTAAGGGGAGTATTTATGATTGTACTATGGATCCTTATGAAATAAATTCATTAGGAAAATTAAAAATTTAAAGTCACAAAAACCTTATGAGGACAATCAACCTAAGGGTGACTTGGGATAATAAAATATCAATGATTAAGGCATGAGATACAATAAAGGGGTAGTTTGTCAAATTTTAGTGAAATAGAGGGAAACCACTACTAATTAAGGATAGTCATATTGTCATCATTCCAATATGAAAGTCTAGTATGAGGAGTAACATTTTCATTGTATTATTGCATATTCAAAGATTCAAGGGAGGATAATAACCAAAGAGGCTAGGGTTACAGTGAAAATAGGCATATGATACTCTACTTGACAAATGAAAATCAAGACAAATGATAGGGGGTCATATATCAAAATTTCTAGTACTTTCATAAGCATAAATAGAAAGATGTGTTGGAGGTTGTTGACAGTGTACAAGACCTCCAGAGAGCTTCAAATGGGATAGCCACTTCATTGATGATAGTGATAGCAATATCAAGGAAGAAAGAAGATTCAAAGGATAGTTTGATAGTATAGTGGCGTCCAAGGTTTTAATGTTAGTCCATGAATTTATTTTAGACACTAAATGTATGTAAGTGGTTGAAGATAAAAATGCATATAATAGTGAAACCATGAAGAGTAAGGGTAGATATAGAAGGGAGATTTGAGATGAAAGACTTCCAAGAAAGGTTATTCATTACAAATGGTAGACTTCAAGGGTAATAGAGCATCAAAGGAAAGGAGGTAGTCACTTCATCATAAATGACATACAAGGATCAATTTAAGGATAACTAAATGATATATGGAAGTCATTGAAGTGTCCTTAACTTCACATTAAACTCAAGACAATCATGAAAAAGGGAAGTTTTGGACTTTAAAATGATAGTCCTTTGTGCCTTTTCATCATAAAATGACAGTTTTCAATCATAAAGAAGGCATTGGCATCAAAGAAAAAGCTATAATATAGAAAAATTAATATGTTAAAGGGTTTGAGATTGAAAGGAAAGTGAAGATGAGAAGTTGAAAGCCAAAATATATGATGAATTATTTAAAATACTAATGAATTCTCCTACACCCATCACTTTAAAGAACCTAGCTATCTAAGTTCATATAGTTTCAAGCATTATTTTAGATTTGTGCATGGAAAATTACCAAAACTAGCTAACATTGTTTTACAACAACATTAATGAATAAGGGTTACCTGAGTGAAAGTTGTTTGAGGATGATAATAGCAAGGTGTCGAGGTTGAAGGTCCACCAACAAACTATTTGACATTCAAAGCATGTTATGAGACAATCATTCATATAACGTTTAACTATTCAAATGCAATAATTATTTCTTTAATACTAGTTGCATACCTATGGACTCAATGTTGTAAACATATAAGGGTCTACAGGAATGGAGCAAATATCATCAAAACTTTGACCCTGAATTTTCATCATATTAATTCTACTAATTTAGTTATTCTTTCATTTTAAAATAGAATTTAATAAACAAAATTAAATGAACTTATTGAATTTTACCTGAGTATCAATGTTGAGTGTTTCATTCAGTAAGGCATTTGCCATAACCATTTTTTTTAGGCTAGTGTATGTTGTGTAGCTACATCTCGAGCACTCTCACAATCATACATGCAATCAACATTGAAAGATTGAAAATGGTGGGATGGAACTTTGGGCCTAGAAGTCTCACCCACATCATGCTCTAATAGAGGCCTCACACACTATACAATTCTCTGAGTGAGCAAGCTAATCAAGTCCAGCATGTCCACCTCGATATTGTCCTTCACAACAAAAGGAACAGTGGCATTCTCCACCATGGTTTTGTACAAAGGTCTCAATGCCAATTGAATATTACATAATGCAATCAATCTATCATGTGTGGAGCCCCCACCTCTACCCTGAAAGTCTAAAATATCAAAATAATCTAGAAAATTATTGAGGATAAACTCACAATAGAGTTTCCTCAAAAAATATTGTGGTACATCATAGTTATTGCATGGAGGTTGGTCAAAAACCATCCACCACCTCCCCCAAAACTTATTTTTAATTATTTCATGGTGGCACCAATGGATGGGGAACCTCCTACATGCATGTGATAAAGGTGCATTGGTTCTTGGGTCTATAAATAGAGCACACAAGTCATCTTTGCTATTTTTTTCTTTTTTCACTTGTGCATAGGAAAGTCCACTTGGATAAAATATTTTTAATTCATCCCTCAAATTCAAAAAAAAAAAAAAATTCTCACTCATTTCTCCAACATGTGATACACTCAACTTGAGCGATTCAACAATGCCTCTCCTATAAGGGTGGGTTGCAGAATGCTCATTTAATCTTCCAATCAATTGTTCAAGCTCTCTTTTTTTTAATTTAAAATAGGGAAAAACAAGTTTTGAAGGGACCTAAAACCCTTTACAAAAGATACAAAAATGCTACTCCAAAAAATAAACAAAAGTCTACTAGAAGCAACCCAATAGCCAAGAACCCAACCACCATGGGTGCCAAGCTAAAAGAAGAAAATCAACAACCAGGGGCATCCACTAGCAAAAAAAATAGAAAAACAATGAACAAAAGACAAACACCAAACAAAAATAGAAAGAAACAATAAATTAGTTAAGGCCACTCAGAGGTTTGGCCACCTCAATCTGCTGGTTTTTATGTTTTTCAACCATATCCAGCAGTTCCTTTTTCTCAGCATCAAACGCTTTCTTCAAGCTCTCTTTTGTTGTTTTCCATTTCATTTAAAATATTTTATTGGGTTCATTAAGTATGCCTATGAACTAAGGCAAGGCTTTGAGGTTCTTCTTCTTTGGGAGGTTCTTCATGAGGGGGTGATTGGGAATTATCAATGTTTGGAGGTAGAGATTGATTTCTTGGAAATTAAAATAAAGTTTATTTAAAACTATTTAAATCTACATTTTAATTCAAATTTGAAACTAAATCAATAGAAATACATTCCTCTTTGACATCTTGGCATCATCCTTGCAAAGAATCACAAACTAAGAAAGAAAAAATTGATCTCCTTTTGGTGAGCATGAGTTACTAAGGCACCAAAATGAGAGCTCAAGTCATGGGTTTGGCAGAAACAAGGGTTTAAATGCCTATTTATTTATGCAAATTTTCATTTAGTGAGTGCCAAATTTGACACTCTCCAAATGACTTAACCATTTGGTGGGCACCAAATTTAATGCTCGCCTAATTTTACACTCGTGAAATGCAATATTACATATTTTTATCCAATGTGGCACCTTTTTTGTGTCACGGATTGGTTCACAGACCCCTCTATTTACAACTTGAAATCTCATTCAAATTTTAGTTCATTTTTCATGGCCCTCCTTCTAGTGACAATTCTTGATGTGTTTTTTGGTACTCACCAGCACAAAATAAAATACACTAAATATCCTATCCTCCATTGCACAAAAGGAAATATTATTTGATTACTCAAATAATATAGCCCCGTGGTTCTCCTAGTCAAATTTGGACTATGACTTAGATAACTCAATGAAATGAATGTGATTTTTCTAGTAATCACAAGGAGACTTATGCTTACTAAAAATTGAAAACTTATTTTCTACAGTTTCCTCTTCAATAGTTCTTGATATTTCTAAGATCTAAAACCTCTAACTTAAATTTTCAACTTCTATTTTTTAGTATTTTTTGGCTTTTACCCTCAAATACACTTCAAAAGGATTATGGTTTAGAAAACCTAACTTAACCTAAGAATGAAAATAAATTGGAAACAATAGACAAGTTCTAGAAAAACTTATTTCTGCTTTGCCAGCTTAACACAACTACACATAACATATGCAATCTTCAATGGTACTCATAATATTTTTAGATTAAAAATCAATTATTAAACACATCAATGTTAATGAAATTTAATAATAAATTTATTAGTGTCCAAAATGTTTATTATTGTGCCAAAATATCAACCTAATAATACCTTATAGAAATGCCAAAGATAAAAAAATCATTGGAGGTTATTAGTCCACATCTTGAATATGAAGGGAAATGTGTTGGCTATTAGTGTTGGAAAAACAAGGACAGACAACTAAGAGGGGGGGTGAATCAGTTGTCATAGAATATTTAAACTTTTCAAACTTAACTTAATCTCAAATATGATGAATGAACAATAAACCATAAACCATCAACACATCAGAAACACAGAGAACACCAAGATTTTTACATGGAAACCCTATTAGGGGAAAAACCATAGTAGATGTCACTCCACAATATTATACCCTATTAAAAGTATAAAGAAGAATAATGGGAATGCACATGCATTCATGCACACTTCTTAGAGCTCACTTCTCAAATACAAGGTGGCTCACTTCCCAAAGAAGATACACTATCTTATAGAAATTTGGATTAGATCCGTAGGGTATGAACTAAGAAAATAGCTTCTACAAAAGCTTGATTACAATTCTAGTTAATCACAGAAACACTCCTTCACACTCCGTTCAAACTTCTTACACTTTGGTCTACAATCAAATGATTAGATCACTATTCACACATTTTCTCTTCCTATTCTCTCACACACACTTTAACTTCACACAAAAAACCATTCTTATATATCTGCAACATGGATTTACATCAACAAATTTGTCTACCAAAATAGAATATGAAATATAAAAAATATACACAATGTCATCCCAAATTTACAAGTAAATTTCCAATGCGAATCAAACACCTTCAGCCACAATGTAATGAAGACTTAAAAAAACCTCCTCAAGTGCACCAAACATTCAAATTTTAACCTCCAAGCACCCACAACACATTTAAATCACCATGTCAGCCAAAATCATAAAAACCCAAACACACAAGAGAAAAATCATTGACCACGAACACACCGATCAATGTGTACATGCAACAAAGATAGATAATGATCTAGAAACATCCACAACCACCATAAAACACTAGAGAATAATCCACTACAACTAAACTAACTGAAATCACTTGATCTTCTCAGGAACACAATCTGAAGTAGCACAAAAACTATCAAAATACAAATCTTCATAACTTGCTCAAGACATCATGTGGACCTCTGAAACTTCTTGTGGATAAACTAGATACACTCAACAAGAAACCCTTTGGTCTAAAACAACTAATCGTCAATGTACTAATCACACTGATAGACTGGTCTTCACTTCTCCACTTACAACCTGTACTACTTCTTGTTACAATTTTCTCAATATCCTCAACATATACAGCCTTCAATACATCAATGCTAATAGTGTTGACATCAATGACAACCACATATCAACAACACAACCACACCATCCAACAATCTCCCCCTTTGGCATTGATGGAGACACATGATGTGAAAAATTCCATCAACACAACAACACTTACTCTTCCTTCGGTTCTAACTCTTCTCCTCAACTCTTCCACATGATCTCATCACAAGGCTCTTCTCCCCAAATAATCACTAGTTTTTCACATTACTCTTCTCCACCTTTGACATCAACATCAAATGTTTCTTCTATACAATATTTGAATCACATATTTGCACATCTGACTACTCCCCCTCAGTAGCAGGCACCACAACATCAATTTGGGTCACAATATGATCATGAAGTGCACAGATTGATGCAAACCAGTGCATCTCTAGTTTATATCAGGAGGGGTAATCACCCCTAGCATCCCTCTGAGATAATCAAAGGTATATTTTTACAACAACTTGGTGGAAATGTCTACAATTTGTTCTTTGGTAGGAACATACTCTATTCTAACTTCTTTCTCACTTACTTTCTCCCTCAGAAAGTGAAACTTGATTAATATATGCTTGTTCTTAGAGTGTAGCACTAAATTCTTCGATATGTTTATTGCACTTGAGTTTTCATAGTATATGCCATTGATATCATCATATACAACTCTAATATCTTTCAACATCTATTTCATCCACAAAAATTGAGTACAATTATTTGCAACAACAGTATACTTTGCCTCAACAGTGGATAGGGAAATGGAATTTTTCTTTTTACTCAAACAAGACACCAACTTCTTCCCTAGGAAGAAGGAACCACCACTAGTGCTTTTCCTATCATCTACATCTCCTGCCCAAACAACATCAAAATAGACACTTAAGATAAGATCATCATCTTTAGGATGGGTATGTGTAGGATCATGATTGGCCAAAAAGTGGCGATATGATGGGTATGTGGTTGATGACTTTTTTTACCCAAAACTGATGAAATGAAAAGGGCTTTTAAAGGAGATTCTCAGCTTTCCACCAATATAAATTATGCTTTAATTTGAATTTAATAAATAATTATTATTTATTTTCTATTTGAATTACAACTAAAGTCTTGGTTGATAGGATGATTGAAAAAAACCTATAGCTTTCAAATGGTATCACATTTTTTGAATCCAAAACATGCATCACATTATTATGCTTCACATACTATAAGATTAAAAAAAAATCAATTTCATGAAATTTTGACCAATTTAAGGTGGTTAGACATGAGTTTTTTTTTTTAAGTTTCAATAAAAAAATCATAATTAATTATTTACTTGGAAAAAAATTACAAAACAATATGCATCACATCAGGACATGAGTCCTCTACTTATATATAAAATTTATAAAAAATATTATCATTTTATTGTGGGTTGGTTAGATAGATACCTACTTATTTTTTCCCTAAAATTTAAGTACTACTGCATTGGAATTTCAAATTTTCACCAAATAGAATTTAAAAAAAAAAAAAACCTAGTAGTTTAGAAGCTACATTCAATTTTCTACATATTCTATACTTACATATTTTTGAAATAATATAGATAACTTATTCAAATTTTCACGTCAAGTTTCCTAACTTTGATTTTTCTAAATTTTTCGCCACTTAAGGGCCTATTTTTTCCATGATGATTTTGCACATACCCAAATACCAAAGCCCAAAATCAATTGTTCCTTTCAGATATCTGAATATTCTCTTTACAATAGTCACATGAGATTATTTTGGATCAACTTGAAATCTAGCAACCATAACAAAACATTCATGATGTTTGGTTTGGTCTGAGTTAGGTAGAGAAATCCACCAATCATTGACCTATATCTTGTTTGATTTTCCTTAGGAGAATCATCATTTTCTGTTAACTTGCATCTAGGTACCATGGGTGTACCAATAGGCTTTGAGTCTTCCATGCCAAACTTCTTCAACAACTCTCACATATTTGGACTGAGATTTGAAAATCCCATGTCCAACTGAGTGACTTACAATCCCAAAAAGAATTTCATTTCTCCAATCATACTCATTTCAAATTCACTTTTCATTTCATCATAAAACTTCACGTATAGATCATCATCTCCTCCAAAAATAATGTCATTAATAAAGACTTCAATAATCAATTATTTAACATGATCCAACTTAAAATACAAGTTGATGTTAGTAGTACATTTATTGAGTCCAGGCTTTAGTAAGTATTTATCCAATCTAGCATACCAAGCTCTGGGGGCTTGCTTGAGTCCATATAGTGATTTCTTTAGTCATAAAACCATGTCTTCCTTATCAGTTAGTTGAAATCCATCTGGTTGTTCAACATATACCTCTTCTTCTAACTCACCATTTAGAAGAGATGACTTCACATCCATTTGATAGAGTTTATAGTTCTTATATGCGGCATAAGCAAGAAATAATCTTACAACTTCAATTCTGGAAATAGGGGCAAAGGTTTCTTCAAAATTAATACCTTCCATTTGTGAATACCCTTTACATACCAGTCTTTCTTTATCTCAGACCACTTCACCTTCTTCATTTAGTGTATTCTAAAAGACCCACTTAGTACCAATCACATTTTCATCTTTAAGTCTAAGAAAAAGAATCCATGTATCATTATTTTCAATCTGTGCAACAGTTCTTCCTTCATAGCTTCCATCCAGTGTTCATCATTACAGGCTTCATTGACATTGTTAGGATCAGTCTTGGAAATCAGACAATACTCTTTTGCAATCCTTCATCTAGTCTGCACACCTTTATTCTTATCTCCTACAATTTTATCTTCAAAATGATTTAGCTTTACATACCTCAGAATTTTAGGATTATGTTGCACTTCTGTTTCTTTTGTTCTTTCTTCTACACTTACACTTCTTTCTCCTTCCTAATTTTCTTGATTCACCCGAACAATTTGAGCTTGATTCTATGTCTGAGCATTCTTCCCTTTGTTTGTACTATCTTGGTGGTCATCTAAATCATATCCACAATATCTAGATGATCTAGTAGATTCCTCATCAACTCTGACATTTTCACTTTCAACCATTTTCCTCAATCTTCTATTATATCACTGGTAAGCCTTGCTTTTAGTAGAGTAACTTAGAAATATTCCTTCATCACTCTTGCATCAAACTTTCCTATGTCCTCATCTCTCTTAATATAACACTTGATTCCAAAGATCTTGAAATATTTAACAATAGGCTTATAACCAAACCATAGCTCAAAAGGAGTCTTACTAGAAATACCATTGACATTTACCCAGTTTAGAGTGTTTACAGCTTCTCTCCAATAGATGTGAGGCACATTTCCTTCCAACATCATTGTTCTAGCAGCATCCAGAATTGCTATGTTCTTTCTCTCTACAAATCCATTCTAGTGATGGGTTCGAGGAGTAGATAACTATCTTCTGATTCCATGCTCTTCACAAAAGAATTGAACTCTCTAGAAGTGAACTCACTGCCTCTGTCTGACCTTAGGCATTTCATGTTTAGACTTGTCTCATTCTCTACCATAGCTTTAAAAATTTTGAACTTCTCTAATGCTTCACATTTTTCTCTTAAGATGCAACACATATCATCCCAGAGTAATCATCAATAAGTAGCATAAAGTACCTTTCTCCTTGTAGAATTTTGATTCGGGAGGGACTACACATATCAACATGCACCAACTCCATTATTCCATTAGTATGATGTTTTCTCTAAAAAAGTACCTCTAGTCTATTTTCCCATCTGACATTACTTGCATATTGTGTTAGTAGGCTTTACTAGCTTAGGTAGATCTCTTATTGCTTGAGTGGTGCTTACCTTGACAATGTTATCAAAATTCACATCACACAACCTCCTATGCCATAACCTGCTTTCATCCATTTGAGCAATCAAACAACTTACTTCAGGACTTAGGTGAAATATATTACCTTTTGTCTTTGTACCTGAAGCAATTTCATTTCCATAACTTCCAAGTATCCTGCATCTTCCATTTTTGAACTAAATATTGTAGCCCTTGTCCGCCATTTTTCCAACACTCAATAGGTTATGCTTCAATCCTTCAACATAAAGGGCATCATTAGTGTTATGTTTACCACCAAGACAAATAGATCCTTTGTCACAAATCACACCAGCATTGTTATCTCTAAATATTACAACACTAGTGCCATTTCTTTAGATTTACAAATTTACTTTTGTCACGAGTCATATGATGTGAGCATTTGTTGTCAATAAGCCCCCTCATCCTTTTCTTCAATTTGAATTGAAAGAGCTTTCTGAACATTAGTAAATTTAGCAGCCACTAGACCATTTTCCTTGATAGTAATGAAAGCCCATTCATCTTCATTTCCATTTTCTTTATCAAATTCTTCGTCAGTCACACCTTCTTCAGCATAATAGCATTTCTTTTGAAATCTAGGTTTCTAAGGCTTGGACCTAGGAACTCTTTTAGGACACCTCGATGATCCCACAAAGCTGGTTTACAATTTTTGGGAGGATCTGATTTTTGCTAAAATCACATATTTTTAGAAAATATAATGATTTAAGTCTTAAAAAGTTCCATTTAAAGCATTCCAATTCAAGAAGATTTGATCAAACTACCTTAAATCAAACCCCCTTGGGTAGAACCCCACTAGTTCTAAACCATACCTCTAATGAAGTCTCCTTTACACCTATCAAAATGTTGATAACAAATCACTTTTGATTTACCTTTTAGGGGATGAAATGAATTCATTTAAAATTTATTTTTTGTAAATATGTAGTCCTTATTATAAACTTCCCAAAAAGTATAATTTTAAATAAATTTAATTTTGTTATTATATTTATTTTTTATTTCTTGTCAATGTAATTTTTTCACTAAAAATCAAGCTCTTTGTTCTGCACATGTGGAAAAATAGTAGATTATCAAAAAAAAAAAAAGTACTAGTGCACCAGATATTGAAGTCCTTGATCCAACAAATAAAAAAAATTGAATTTCAATACATACAAAAAAGTTACGTGTTATACAATCGCGCTATGTCTAAATTATAATTGGTTTGACTTGAAACTTGATTAAAGAAAAAATGTTTAATAAAAACCTATCTAACCAAGTTGAAGCACTAGATATCAGAGTTACAAATATAAATTCTAAAGAATTAGAATTTTATCCTTCATGGAAAAAAATTTATACGTTATACAGTGAGTGTCACTTTTTAAAAATGTTGTTTTCTGAAAAAAAATAGTTTTTGAGGGAGATGGAAAAATAAGTGCAATCTATTTCCAAAAATTTTGAAAAAAATATATTTAGAATATAGAGACAAAATTTCATGAAGCTCTAGTTTGCATCATCTTCAAATTCCTCACGGTTTAGCCACAATAGGTGCCTGAAAGTGAAGATTTATTTTTAAAAAATTATTTCAATGTCTAGTTTGGCCAAAAATTGTAAACCACTATTGTGGGATCACCCACCTTCAAGTAAAATGACCTATTTTGCTGCAAGAGAAACATTTAATAGGAAACTTTCCTTTATACTTACCTTTTCCTCTATCTTCTTTCTTCACAATCAGTGCTTCTAGCTCTTCTACCTCTCTTTCTTCTTCTTCAAGATGTTTCATCTCTTCCTCATACTTGAATGTCTTTCTAGAAATTTCTCCTAGATCATATCTTTGCATGTTTCTTCTAGATACAAAAGCCTTAAATACAGATTCATTCTTAGGAGAAAAATCACCAAATTCACTCAACTCAAAAGCAACAAGTTTACCAATCAGCATATCTCTTGTCACATTTGTCACTGTTATGAGCTCTTCAATAGCATGAGCCTTCGATTTTTAAGAGAGAGGAAATGATCTAACCACTTTAGCTACAATTTATTGTTCATCCAAGGTACCATCGGCACATCTAATACCCATCATAAGTTCATTTACTTTTTGCATAAAAAAGGAAATATTTTCATCTTCACCCATCTTCAAAGTTTTGTACTTGCCTTTCAAACTTGTTAGCTTAGCAACCTTCACAAGTGCATCTCCTTCATACAAAGTCTCTAGCTTCTTCCAAATCTCATGAGCTATCTATAGATCCATCACATTTGTCATTTCTAAATCTGTCAGAGCACTCAACAAAGCTTCTATAGCCCTGATATTAGTCTTAGGCTCTTTAACCTCATCAGGAGTGGAAGGACCATTCTAAGGAATAACATATCTATTATTTGTAATCTTCTAGAAGGGTCCACTAATACACCTCAAATGAAATTCCATTCTTTGTTTCCATAGAGGGTAATTTGTTTCATTCAATCTAGGACTGTCGTTCTTGTATGATGCCATATTGGATCACCTCAAGCTTTTAAACTTCTTCATAGGAACCTAATTTGATACCAACTACTGGCAAAACAAGGAGATACAATTGAGAGGGGGGGTGAATCAATTGTCATAGAATATTTAAGCTTTTCAAACTTAACTTAATCTTAGATTTGATGAATGAACAATAAACCATAAACCATCAGCACATCAAAAACATAGAGAACACCAAGATTTTTATGTGGAAACCCTATTAGGGGAAAAACCATGGTGGATGTCAATCCACAATATTATACCCTATTAAAAGTATAAAGAAGAATAATGGGAATGCACATGCATTCAGGCACACTGCCTAGAGCTCACTGCTCAAATACAAGAGGGCTCACTTCCCAAAGAAGACACATTGTCTTACAAAAATTTGGATTAGATCCATAGGGTATGAACTAAGAAAATAGCTTCTACAAAAGCCTAATTACAGTTCCAGTTAAGAACAAAAACACTCCTTCACACTTCGCTCATACTTCTTCACACTTTGCACTGCAATCAAATGATTAGATCACTATTCACACATTTTCTCTTCCTCTACTCTCACACACACTTTAACTTCGCACAAACAACTGTTCTTATATATCCACAACATGGATTTACATCAACAACTTCGTCGACCAAAATAGAATATGAAATATAAAACATATACACAATGTCATCCCAAATTTACATGTAAATTTCCAATTAGAATCAAACACCATCGACCACAATGTAATGAAGACTTAAAACAACCTTTTCAAGTGTGCCAAACATTCAAATTTTAACCTCCAAGGATCCACAACACATTACAACCACCATGTCGACCAAGAACATAAAAAATCAAACACACAAGAGAAAAATACCAACTATGAACAGACCAATCAACACGGACATACAAAAAAGATAGAGAATGATCTAGAAACATCGACAACCACCATAAAACACTAGAGAATCATCTGTAACAAATAAACTAGATAAAATCGCTTTATCTTCATTCAGGAACACAACCTGAAGTAGCAAAAAAACTGTCAGAATACAAATCTTCATAACTTTCTCAAAACTTCATGCGGACCTCTAAAACTTCTAGTGGATAAACTAGATACACTTAGCAAGAAACCCTTTATTCCACAATAGTTGATCACCAATGTACTGATCACTCTGACATATTGATCTTCACTTCTCCACTAACAACCTGTAGCACTTCTTATTATAATTTTCTCAATATCCTCGACATATACAACCTTCAATACATCCATGCTAATAGTGCTCACATCAATCACAACCACATATCAACAACACAACCGCACCATCTAACAATTAGTCCAACAATTCCCTCTCAGCATCACTCAAGGCAATTCAAACACATAACCACAACTCTCATACCATTTGTTGGAACATGTTTACCATTGCACCAAAAGATCAACGTATTAATGCCTGATACAAACAACAAAGAAAAATGGATCCACAAGATGCAGTTATTCCATGACCCAAATATGGAGATGATGGCAATCAGTCCAACACTTATAATTAAACTTAAGTATGAAAATTGACTTAGACTTGAACCATACACTGAAACTTACAATCATCAAGAGTCAATTTATATGAACCTAGAACTCCATCAAATATCAACTCCAATAAATCTTTAGACAAACTAAACTAATTTTAAAAAATTAACCTTGAGTAGACACATGCAGCCATGCTAAGACTCAATATTGAACACAAGATAAATTCATAAGGATGCATTCATGTACTAATTTTGGCAGTATCCTAGCAATAATTACAAGTTCTCTCCCTTTCATAAATGAAAAAGGCACAACCTTTTATAGATTTTCAAACACAAATTAAATGCTAGGATTCATTCCTAATCAAAGGCCCAAATCTTCCCAAATTAAGGAAGTTTAGAATATGGTAGTTTACATTGCATTTGTATTTAATGTTGGATATTAATTAAATGCTTATAAAATATTCCCCTTTATCTCCAATTTAAAATTTTGTTACATGTTTGATCTTGAAATCTATCCTCATTTGAAAATTCTAAACAATACTTATTGCTAATCCCAAAAACACTTTGCATAGCTGACACATACTTTGGCACATATTCTTTTGTGGACCAACATTAAATATTGGAGCTGAATTAAATATTTTGTTTAATTTAGTTAATATCTCCTCCAAAATTTCTCTTGGCATCCTAGGGATACACAACACCTCCCAAGCCAGCAAGCATTGACACGAATCCATATACAGGTCCCCTTTTGATTTATTTAATCTCCTTCCAAAAATTTATTATAACTCCTTTAAAATTTAAAGTTTTATCTCAAGATCATGAAAATCAAATACCATCATTATTAACTCACATACTGAAAATGCAATCCCTAAAATAGATATGTGCAGGATCATCATGCAAAAAAAAGCCCTTAAGTGGCAAAAATTCAAAAACGTCAAAGTTAGGCAACTTGATGTAAAAAAATGAATAAATTATCTATATTATTTCAAAAATATATAAGAATAGAATCTATAGCAAATTGAATGTAGTTTCTAAACTACTAGGTTTGTTAAAAAAAAAAAAACTATTTGGTGAAAATTTGAAATTTCAATGTAGGGTACTTAAATTTTAGGGAAAAATAACAAGTAGGTGTCTGTCTGACCACCCTAAACACAATAAAATGATGATATTTTTTTATAATATTTTAGATATAAGTAGAGGACTCATACCCCAATGTGATGCATATTTTTTTGTAATTTTTTTCCAAGTAAATAATTAATTATGAATTTTTTATCACAAATTTTTAAAAAATATAAAAACTCGTATGTCAGACCACCTTAACTTGGTCAAAACTTCACGAAATTCATTTTTTCTTTTTTTAATCCTATGGTATGTGAAGCATAGAATGTGACGCGTATTTTTTATTCAAAAAATGTGATACTATTTGAAAGCTATAGATGTTTTTCAATCAGCCTACCAATCAGGACTTTAGTCGTAATTTGAATAGAAAATGAATAATAATTACTTATTAAATTCAAAATAAAGCATAATTTAAATATCAGTGGAAAGCTGAGAATCTCTTTTAAAAACCCTTTTCATTTCATCAATTTTGGGTAAAAAAATAATCAGCCACATACCCATCATATTGCCACTTTTTGGCCCATCATGATCCTGCACATACACAAACATTAAAATTAAGCTAAATGAAAGTTTTTCGAGATTTCAACCCTGTCACAAAATTTCAAAATTTTAGCCCTATCAAGGAATTTCAAGGATTTGAGGTTGTCATGGAATTTCAAAGATTTTAAGCTATCAAGAATTTTAGAGATTTTTGAATTTCAAAAAAAAATCATTTCAAGAAAATTTTCCATTTCAAGAATTTTGAACTACATAGACTTTTTAACTTTTTGGGTTTTTGAATTTTGTGTATTTTTTAAAATGTTTTGAATTTTCCCAAAAATATTTTTTGGGAAATTTTGAATTTAATGAAATTTTGAAAGAGTTTTGGATTTTCCTAAAAATGAAAATTTGAGGATTTTTTAATATTATGAATTTTTTATAGTTTTAGATTTTTATCCATGAGAGATGAAATTCCATGAGATGAATAAATCCTTGAGAACTTGAAATTCTCAAAAATCAAGAAAACTTGAACTTTAGACCCTTAAAATGATTTTCAAATGAATTCCCACTTGGCCTTTCTTAGTTGCGAATATTTAAATCTTCCCTATTTGTTATGATCTTGATAAATAATAGGAAAATGACTCCAAAAAAAATAAAAAATTGAGGACCTTTCTTCCGAGAAAAAATAGGGAACCTACAAAATTAACAATGGAGTCTATAATCTAGATGAGGTGTGTGTGTAAGGCACAACAATACTATTGTTGGTTAATTTTTTTCTTAGACAAATTCTTCAACAATGGAGTGTTCAATTTTTTAAAAAACATTTACTTAGCAATTTGTGTCAATATGGTGGTATGATTTGTACATAAAACTTTTTCCCTAATCAACATGTATAACAGTGCGACTATTTAAGCAAAGACATTATAATTTGATACAAATTAATCTGGCTTTCAATGATGTTTGAATTATGTGTATGCCTATGTTGTGTTATGAGTTTGTATTGATGTGTTTCAAAATAAAAACCATAGGAATGCATTAAATCTATGTATAAAAATATTTGTTTGGTTTTTTGTTGTAGACATCCAAATTTGACCACTCCCACATGGTCAAACTCATCTACTTTATTCATCTATTTCATCAATAGTAATTCAATGATTTATTTAATTAATATTTCACCTTCTACCTAAGGTTCCTAAAGTATTTAATTCAACAATTAAATACTTTACCTTTCATCCTTCCTCTCTAAATTAAATAAACATATCAATTTATTCAATTTAGTCATTTGACCCCCTTTGTTCAAATTAAATCAATTTTAAATTCTTCATTTTTATCTCTTCTTGTCACATCCTCCATAACCATCTTCTAATCTGGATTAACTTAATTAATCCATGATTAGGATGTGCACACCCTTAATTAGGATTAATGTCACATCCTCCATATTCTCCCACTTTCCTCTAATATCTCATTAATTTCCTTAATCACTTGTTTGCACAAACTTAATCTCATCACCTTGCCACATTTAGCATACCTTTGTTGTCAACCTTCACATTTTCCATACTTGGCATAGACCCTCTTCCCCATGTAGATTTAAAATTCACTTTTATCCCTCCAAGGATTCTCCTCTTCTCCATGTGATCATTGAAAGGTCGCATCACCCACATGTGCCAAAGTCCTACTTTTTGGGAACCTTGTCTTATTCATAAGATACTCCCAATCATGTGAATTTTTAATTCACATTTATTTCTCCAACCACTTCCCTCTTCCCCATCGGGATTTTTGAGAAATACTAAAATTCCTCATATGTCACTTTCCTCTCATATGGGTACAAGAAATTCCTTTTTGAGGATATTCTCTCTCATCCCAAGGTATTTGAAAGTACCTCCGCCTCATTGGTACCTTTTCCACCTCACCATGTCCTTTTTCCATCTCATTTCCACATGGCAAGATGTGAGGGCTTCTGAGTCCTAAATTCACCATAGCCCTCCATCTTGGCCATGTTGGACCAATCTTGACTATTGAATTCTCTAGAGAATTCTCCCTTAAAATGAATGATTTTCATTCATTCTCATTCATGAGGTGTTCACATTTTGCAATCAAGCTCTCCAACACTTGCATGCTTGAGACCTCCATTGTTGCTCACATTCAAGCTTCATATATTGCACTTGCATCCATCCATCCAACTACCCACTTTGATCATTGCATTCCTCATCTTCCATAGAGCATTTTGAATCCATTTTTATCACATATTGCCATCAAAGGAGCACACTAAGCATTGAATATCAAGGGCAAACCAAGGAACAAGCTTAAACAAGGTATAATCATTTTTCTTAGATTTGTTTTGTTTCAGTTTAATGTAGCCCTAATCATTGAGGTATTAAGAGTTTTCCTTCATTTACATTCTGTTTTGCATGATTTAGAATAGATATAAACACTTGAACATAGGGGAAAAATGTAGACATCCAAATTTGACCACTCCCACATGGTCAAACTCATCTACTTTATTCGTCTATTTCATCAATATTAATTGAACAATTTATTTAATTAATATTTCACCTTCGACCTAAGGTTCCTAAAGTATTTAATTTAAAAATTAAATACTTTACCTTTCATCCTTCCTCTCTAAATTAAATAAACATATCAATTTATTTCATTTAGACATTTGACCCCTTTTGAATTAAATCAATTTTAAATTCATTTTTCTCTTTCCTTATCACATCCTCTATAACCCTCTTCTAATCTAGATTAACTTAATTAATCCATGATTAGGATGTGCACACCCTTAATTAGGATTAATATCACATCCTCCATATTCTCCCACTTTCCTCTAATCTCTCATTAATTTCTTTAATCACTTGTTTTCATAACCTTAATCTAATCACCTTTCCACATTTAGCATACCTTTTTTGTGAACCTTCACATTTTTCATTCTTGGGCTAGACCCTCTTCTCCATGTGAATTTAAAATTCACTTTTATCCCTCCAAGGATTCTCCTCTTTCCCATGTGATCATGGAAAGGTCACATCACCCACATGTGTCAAAGTCTTACTTTTTGGGAATCTTGTCTTATCCTCAAGATACTACCAATCATGTAAATTTTTAATTCACATTTATTTCTCCAACCACTTACCTCTTCCCTATCAAAATTTTTGAGAAATACTAAAATTCTTCATATGTCACTTTACTCTCATATGGGAACAAGAAATTCTTTTTTGAGGAAATCCTCTCTCATCCCAAGGTATTTGCAAGTACCTCCACCTCATTAGTACATTTTCCACCTCACCATGTCATTTTGCCATCTCATTTCCACATGGCAAGATGTGAGGGCTTGTGAGACCTCAACTCACCATGACCCTCCATCTTGGCCATGTTGGCTCAATCTTGACCATTGAATTCTCTGGAGAATTCTCCCTTAAAATGAATGATTTTCATTCATTCTCATTCATGAGGCATTCACATTTTGCAATCAAGCTCTCCAACACTTGAATTCTTGAGACCTCCATTGTTGCTCACATTCAAGCTTCATTTATTACACTTTCATCCATCCATCCAACTACCCACTTTGATCATTGCATTTGTCATCTTACATAGAGAATTTTGAATCCATTTTATCACATCTTGCCATCAAAGGAGTACACAAAGCATTGAAAATCAAGGGTCAACCAAGAAACAAGATTAAACAAGGTATAATCACTTTTCTTAGCTTTGTTTTGTTTAAGTTTAACATAACCCTAATCATTGAGGTGTTAAGTGTTTTCCTTCATTTACATTTTGTTTTGCATGATTTAAAATAGGTATAAACACTTGATCACATTTCTGGCATGCCTAGTGCGACCCACAAATGACTCTCTTCCTTTTATGTTTGCTATTTTTTTTACTTTTTGTAGGTTAAGGCAACAAAGAGGAAAACCTGCCCCTAAAGAGGGGAAAAATTTCTCACAAATAGGAGAACCAATCTTGCACAAAGGCAAACCTACCCTACAGGGTCGCCCTTCTAAGCATCAGAACCTTTGTTTTCTAACTATTTTCTACAAAGGGGCGAACCTGCCTTTGACAGAGGTAAAACAATACTCAAAGTTCAGTTTTTAGTCTATTTTCTAACTATTTTCTGTAGAGGGGAAAACCTACCCTTGAAAGAGGTAAAACAACAGTCAAAGTTTTATTTTTAGTCTATTTTCTAACTATTTTCTGTAAAGGGATGAATCTATCCTTACAGAGGGGAGAACCTACCATTGACAGAGGCAAAAAAATAGTTTAAGGTTCAATTTTCTAACGGTTTTCTGTAGTGGGGCAAACCTGCCCTTACAGAGGGGTGAACCTGCCCTAAACATAGACTTCTGCAAGGTAAAAATAGTGTGTAAATCTCATTTTCAGACTCTGTTTTGGTTTTTTTATTATTACTGATCCCCTAACTTGCCATGTTGGTGTTTGTGTTAGTTTTTCTAACATTTGTGCAGCTATGCTTATTGAAGATTAAGGGAAAAACTTCTAACATATTTGCTACAGGTTGGATGGATCCAATTGTTAGTTAGTTGTTTGCTTTTTTGTTTTTTCTAATATCTAGGAACATAGTTTAATTAGGGGAGAGTCAAATATTTTTTTTTCCATGTCTTCAAAAGTCCATTATGTCACCCAAGGGGACACTATTTCATCTAAGCTTTCCCCTTGCACTTCGTGTGAGCCTGGGGAGTAGTAAAAAATGGTTAGTGTTTTCTTCTTTAGGGGGACCTGCTTGGGGATTTCATCACCCCAAGGGACAATCCCAACCACACATACCGATGGGGTATACAAGGGGGGGAGAGCCAAAGTTGTACCCCAATCTAGTCACATCATATCTAGCGGAGCGTCAAAGCTAGGGTGATACCTAGATAGACGTGAAGAGTTGGTCTGAGCTTTCAGTATCTCGTTGAGGTTCTTGACTCACGCTTGTGATGGGTTAGTGTTCATGGTTGTGCCTCATGTACATAAATTATATCAAGGACTTCCTAGTTGCCTTATTCATCCTAGATTAAGTATTGTGTTGGCCACACCTTTCACACTAATCGTAAGATTGTGTTGTTTGAACTATTTTCTTGTGCAAAACTAGTGAATTTTTGTCAAGTAATCCTTATTGCTTGATTTTTGTTGTGTTTTTGGTCCTTTCCATAGCTATTTTCACTTAAATCAATTCTAATTTTTTGGTAGAGGGGTGAACCTTCCCTCAAAAGAGGCGAACCTGCCCTCTACCTAAGCCTTTGATCAGCCTATTTTTGTCAAAATTATCTATCTTTTTACTCATTAGGCGAACCTTCCCTCAAAAGGGGTGAACCTACCCTCAAACAAGGTGAATGTGCCCTCTGCCTTAGCCTTTGGTTAGCCTATTTTTGTCATAATTATTGGACTTTTCACCCAATAGGTGAACCTGCCCTCCAAATAGCCAATTTGACCTATCATTTGGTCATTCCTAGTGCCCATTTGCTCATTCCAAATGCCCGTTTGCTCATTCGGAGAACCCATTTTCCCATTTCAAGCACCTATTTCCCCATTCTAGGCACTCATTTTCCTATTCAAACCACTTATTTCCTTGTTTTGAGTACCTATTTCTTATCCTGAGTACTCATTTACCAATTTTGAGCACCCATTTTCCTATTCTGATAGTTGTGTCACTAGTTTTTATAGTCCATTTGGCCTCTCTTCTGGTTTAGACGAGTCTGAAATTTAAGTTGGATGAACCTAAATAGTCCTTTGGGTGAACCTGACCAGTCCTTTGGGTGAACTTGACCAGTTCTTTGGGCGAACATGCCCAATTCTTTGGGCGAACCTAACCAGACCTTTGGGCGAACCTGAGCTATCCTTTGGGAAAAACTAACCTAGTTAAGCAAACCTAATCTTCAATTGGGCGAACCTAACCTCCAGTTAGGTGATATTTCCCCCCAGTTGGTCAATCTTGTACATTGGTTAGATGAGTCTAATCACTATCCCACCATTTTGAATCTGTCATTCACCAAAAATTTGCATCTACATTCCTCAAAAATCATTTGTTGATCATTCGAACCACCTAGGAACATCATAAGAGCATCTTTATATTGCACATCCTTTATCATTTTCTTGATCAAAATTCTCTTAACTTCATTTGAAGCCATTATCTAAATTGAACTAGGTGTCTGAAAATGATCGTCATCTTACAACACAAACCGTAACAACCCTAGTATACACATGCTTCAACACAAGTGTACAGGAATCCCCTTACGCAATATCTTTATCATCCATCTAGCACATACACCACTTATGTTGTTGTGTCTAATCCTACTCCAAAAATTCATGTGACTACTCAAAATCCACCACGGACCCAACCACCTCACACAAATCCTCTGCAATCACATGCGAGCCCATACCAATAGCAGTCTAATCCACTACAAGCTCCCTATGTCACAAAAAACCCCAATGTTGCATATAATTACCAAACCAGTCCATATTATGCTCAACAATAGCTGTCATACCAACCAGGTGCCTCATCCATGTCTCACGTGCAACAACAACCACCTTATCAATAGGGTGCTCAATCTACCTCTTATTATCAGCAGTAGCTACCTTATTAGCAAGGGGTTTCCACGTCATCATACTACCAAACCGCTACGCAGTATCAATAGGCTACTCCATCCACCTCATACTATCAACAACAACCACCATACCAACAAGCAGCCTCAACCTCTTACCATCAAAATCTTCCTTATGTCAATCCATAATCTACTTACGCCAATCAGTACCAATCAACACCTTCGTACACACCTCAACCTACTTATGATCTAGTTGCTTTAGCACCATCCTCCTCATATCAACAATATCCTTCTCACAATTAGCTCAATCCATCAAATATAACTCCTGTAGCACCTATCAATCAAGATTTAGAAGTCAAAGTTGCACTAAAGGATTTACAAGCAGAGACTAGCAAACAATCGTTCAAATTTGAGGATATTTGTCCCTATCTGTTCAATCCTTCGATCTCCTTCCTTTCATTCCCAAAGCATTTTGAAATACCTAAATTTGATAAATATAAGGGAACCAAAGACCCCAAAGCTCACCTTAAAGAGTTTTGTGCCCACTGTCAGGAAGTCATGCACAATGACAACTACCTTATGAGATTGTTCCCTAGGAGCTTACAAGTAAATGCTCTTGATTGGTTAATGGTTCTTAAGAAAGGATCTATTAAATCCTTTGCATAGCTTTTAGAGTAAATTTTCTCCTACTTCTCCTTCAATTTAGAGAAGGATATCGATACACTAGATCTCCTAAAGGAAAAGCAACAGGAAGGAGAAACCTTTGCCAGCTATATCTCCAAAGATGGCAAGCCCTAGCGAGTCATATGAAATCCCCATGATGGGAAAAGGACATTGTCACCTTGTTCATCAAGAACTCCCATCCCAACATGGCCCACAACTTTAGACTCCATTGTGTCACTACCTTTGCTAAAATTGTGGAGAAAGGTCCTATTCTAGAAAGAGCCCTTATTGCTAAAGGGCTAGTCAAAATATTTAATTTAGATAGAGAGAAATCATCTGGGGACAAGCCCCATTATTGGAACAAAAATAAGAGTGTTGTCAATGATGGTGTAACCGACTCCAAGCATGTCCAAGTGGCTAATGCTTTGCAAAAGCCACAATATCATCCTCCCCAGCAACCCATGCCTAATGACATATCAATGCCTCAAGGGGCACCCCATCCACCTCAGTAATCTAATAATCAAGGGGGAAACAAATGTCAGTTGACTTAGTTAGGAGAACCCCTCAGTGTCATGTTCAACAAGCTCCTACAAGCCAATTATTTGATCATGTATCTTGTGAGTAAACCCCTTGACGAATCCAAACCTAAGCCCAACTGGTATAAAGAAAATGAATATTGTGAGTTCCACAAAATTAAAGGGTATTTGTTGAATAAGTGTCAAGGTCTAAAAACCTATATCCATGACCTCATTGATTAGGGTGGCATACACATAGATGTCAACATGAAACCATTGTGCAATGCTCAATTACAAATATACCAGAATGCTTTCCTGAAACATAACCAAGGTCCTAGCACATCAAATTCAAACCTAGGGTCTAGTAATAACAATAATCAGAATAACAACACCAATAACATCAGCTATAAAAATGTACCACTTAACTATGAAGGCCTCATTATACACATTGAACAAGTGGAACCACATGTATCCATGATACGCGTAAAAGGAAAAGATCCCCAATGTGTTGTTACCACCCGTCGCACCTGCATCACCATCCCTAGAGCCTCCACATCCACTCAGCCACAATTTGCATCCTCTCAATACAACATCCTTGACCATCTAGGAAAGACTTCAGCACAGATATCCATTCTAGACCTGCTTAAGTCCTCTCCCACACACCAAGAAATCCTAAATAAATCCTTAAGGGACACCCAAGTCCCTAATGATATAGAACCTTCACAATTCCAAGCATTAGTAGGGAATCTATCTGCCACCTATCAACTAGGTTTTAGTCAGAACAACATGCCCTGCATCGACTCTAATCATAATCATCCCCTTCATCTAGAGGTCCCGGTAAACCATCACGAAGTAAAAAGGGTCTTGGTAGATAATGGTTCTGCCCTTAACCTTTGTACATAAAAATTCATAAAACAGGTTGGATACACCCATGCTGATTTAAACAATCAGGTCATCAGAATCAAGGCATATGGTAATGCAGAATGTGATTCTGAAGGAATAATATCTTCCCATTTAGGTTGGCCTAGTTGTACAATATACCACAAGTCATGTCCTTGATCTGGAATTACCCTATAACCTCCTCCTCAATTGTCATGTCCTAGCGTGTTAAAAGCTTCCTTTCCTTATTCCCACTATTGTCCTGGAGTGGAAATGGGACAGCTGTAGACACCCTTTTCCCATTCATCCACCAATGCATTAGCTACCACTTCATCCACTCCATCATCCACATTTGATTCCACTCTTACAAAATTCCAGATCATTGACAAGGGATGTGGTGAGTGCGAAATGCACACAACTCTAAACATGGCCACTATGCCACCTTCACTGCACAAATATGGCCAATCGTCGCAGTCTACACCAAAATCAGAAGACAAGACTATCACCTTTAATGTTCTAAATGTAGGATCCAACACCTTTCATTCTCCTAGGTTAAGACAAGATGTGCCAAAAGATGACATAAGCCAATGGGTCTACTATGAGGAACCTGATCCCTCCCCTCCTTTGAAATAATATTTCCAAGATAATTATCCTTGGCCCTCTAAGTTTTTTGAAAAGTACAATTATTAGGAGGAGGCCTTGGCATCGAAGAACAAGGAAGGAAAAACCATATTGAGGCCACAATAAGACCAAGATACTTGGGCTTGGGTCATGACACAAAGAAAAAAGGACCTATAGCATCATCTAGTACTTCTAATAACGTCAATGAGAGAAACAGTCTCCTTGAGGACATATTAGAGGAGGAGTCCATCGTACATGCATACAATGATGTATATCACATTGACCTATCCTCCATGTTTGATTATTTACACATCTACACTATTAGCCTATCCCTTAAACCTCCTGAGCTCATAGACTAGGACTTACATGGAAGTGCACCCATCGATACCTTTCCTACAATCGATCAATATGTACATCTTAAATGGGATTGGGGGAAGATGAATACCCTAACTGCAAAATAGAAAGAAATGAAATAAAAAAGGTTCATCTAGCGAAAACCTCCCGGAGGCACTTCTTGACCTAGAAAAAGTAAAAACAAAGGGTGTATTTGATAGTAAAAACCTCGATGAGGCGCTAGAAGACGTGGATGTTCATCTTGCCCTTGTAGGGACTCAACTCTTTGAAAGATTCTCCATCCTAATAGAGGAAACACAAGAAATCAATTTGGGAACTGAAGAGGATCCCAAAATTACCTATATAGCCAAGGCATTATTAGAAGAAGAATATTATACTATCTCCAAGCTCCTTAAAGAAGGCATTGTCAACTTTGTATGGACATATTCAGATATGCTAGGCCTTGATCTGGCTTTGGTCGTACATCACCTAGACATCCATCCTGATGCCAATATTTTCAAACAAAAGCTTTAGAAAATGCACCCTCAAGTAGCCTTTCTAGTTAAGAAAGAATTGGAGAAACTTTTAGAAGCTGGATTTATTAGGCCCATCGACTACTCAGAATGGATCTCAAACATAGTACTTGTAGCCAAACCAACTGGCACTATTAGAGTTTGTACATATTTTCATGATCTCAACAAGGCTTGTCCTAAAGATGACTTTCCTTTGCCAAACATAGACATGTTGGTAGACCTCACTATAAGACACGAGATGCTTTCCCTCATGGATGGCTTCTCTAGATATAATTAAATTCAAATTGCTCCTGAGGACAACAATAAGACAACCTTTACTACACCATGGGGTACATTCTGCTATAATGTCATGCCTTTTGGTCTTAAAAATGTGGGAGCAACATAGCAGTGTGCCATGATTGTAATCTTCCATGACCTCATCCACATCATCATAGAAGACTATGTTGATGACCTATTAGGAAAATCAAGAATAAGAGAAGAGCATCCGGTAGTCCTCAGGAAAATCTTTGCACATCTAGAGCAGTACAAGCTAAGGTTAAATTTGAAGAAATGTGTCTTTGGAGTCATGTTAGGAAAACTATTGGGTTTCATTGTCTCTCACAGGGCCATCGAAGTTGATCCAACAAAGGTTAAAGCAATCATGGACATTCCTCCACCATGTAACCTAAAATATTTAAGAAGCCTTCAGGGTAAACTTCAATCCATCCAATGATTCATTGCTCAGTTAGCTGATAAGTGTTAGTCATTCACTCACCTCTCGAACAAGGATAACACTTTTAAGTGGACTCAACAATGTCAAGATGGCTTTGATAAGATCAAAGAATATATGGCTTGTCCACCAATCCTTATGCTACCAATCCTTAGTAAACCACTCTTGTTGTACACTTCTGCTACTTCAGTGGCACTGGGGGCATTGTTGGCCCAGCATGATGAATCATCAAAAGACAGAGCCATCTATTACATTATTCAGACCCTGATTCATTATGAACTGAACTATTCTCTAATGGAAAAAGCATGCCTCGCTGTGGTTTTTCAGTTCATAGAAACTTTGACATTATATGCTTAGCCATCCATTAAAACTCATCTCCAAGGTTGATCCACTAAAATACCTTTTATCTAGGACCATTTGAACTAGCCACATTGCTAAGTGGGTCATGCTTCTAAGTGAATTTGATATTGAATATGTGGATCGGAAAGCCATTAAAGGATTGGTGATAGCTGATAAGCTGGAAAATGTGCCCCTTGTCAATGCTTATCCTCTGACCACAAAATTTCCAAATGAAGGAGTCTTTGCAATAACAGAAGCAGGCACATGGACTTTGTATTTCGATGGGTCATATACACATAATGGATCAAGGGCAGGAATCTTGCTTGTCACCCCTCAAGGGGACTATATACCAAAGTCATTCAGAATTACCCTCCCCTACACAAACAATATAGCCAAATATGAAGCTCTTCTTACTGGCCTTAGAATTGCAATTCAGTGGCATATCACCCATCTCAAAGTCTTTGGTGATTCTTAATTAATCATCAAAAAAGTCAATTATGAGTTTCTTAAAAAGGATGACAAGCTACTACCCTATAAATGTATGGTAGATGAATTCAAGAAGTATTTCACATTCATTCAATTTGACCAAATTCCAATAATCTAGAACAAAGAATCCAACACCATGTCTACCATTGGTTCCCTAAGTGACATGCCTAAAGACAAAATAGAGTGCAACTTCCTTGAAGCTCTTAATCTTGTTATATGATATCCTATAAAATGAGATGGTATGTGAAATTGTAGGTCCCGCATCCCCTTGGTACAATGACATCTATACCTACCTTCACGATAACATCCTACCTCCTAACCTCACAAGAAACCAACGTAAATATTTCATCCAACGTACATCCCATTACGCCATCGTAGGTGATACACTTTATTGATGTGGGTATGATGGAACCCTCCTCTAGTGCCTAAATGAGACTGAAGCCCACACTGCGTTAACAGATGTACATATTGGTGTATGTGGGGCCCACTCAAATTGCATGGCCCTATCTAAGAGAATTCTCCACGTAGGATACTATTGGCCTACATTAGAACATGACCCCTGTGAGTTCATCAAAAAGTGCCTACCTTGTCAACAACATGTCGATCTGATTCATGCTCTAACACAAGATCTGCAACCTCTTATAGCACCATGGCCTTTCTCTTAGTTTGTTTTCAACCTCATTAGAAATTTTTATCCCCCATACTCCAATGGTCATACCTTCATCATTAACACAACTAAGTACTTCACTAAGTGGGTGGAAGCAATGCCACTCACAAATTACAGGTACTCAAAATTCAAAATTTATCCTCTTTCATATTCTCTGCAGATATGGAATACCATCCACCATCATTTCTAACAATGGAAATCCTTTCAAGAACCAAGCTATGAAACACCTTTGTGACACCTTCCATATCCAAAATCATTGGTCCACACCTTATTACCCACAGGGTAATGGTCGGGCCGAAGCAACCAAACAAAACTCTCCATAGAATCCTTAAGAAGGTGGTAAACAATATTGGTCAAGATTGGTACCTTCATATTCATCCCACCCTTTGGGCATACCACACTTCCATTTGTACCCCTACTAGCCCCACTCCATATTCCCATGTCTATGGTGTTGAAGCTATCTTTCTGATTGAGGTGGAAATTCCCAAATTGAGAATCTCTTTGAAGAACCTTATTAGTAATGAAGATGCTCGAGTTGCAAGGCTCAGCCAACTAGAACTCCTAGATGAAAGATGGATCAAATCATAGGATCATCTTCAAGCCTATCAAAATCACTTGAAAAGAAGCTACAACAAGAAGGTTTATCCCTGTCAGTTCAATGTTGGTGATCTAGTCCTCAAGGAAAATTGGCACACTCAACAGGACCATGAAAAGAAGGGTAAATTTGAAGCAAATTGGATTGGTCCTTATGTCATCACTACAAAATATGGACCAAGGGTCTACAGACTAGCAATACCTAAATGAGAACCTCTATAGGAACCCATTAACATCATGCACTTGAAAAGGTTCTACAACTAAATCAACTGGAATATCCTATCCTGTCAAATCCAAAAAAATACAAAAAAGTGAAAAATTATCAAAAAATACAAAAAAAATTCAAAAAATCAAAAAAATCAAAAAATAATATAGCAAAATGATTCGTCCTATGGTGAAAACCACCCTTGATGGCACCTTGGATAAGTATGTTTGGCAAAAACTTGGTCACAAGTTCCATTCATATAGGGCTTAATCATTATCTACCTTATGTCCTAGTTACTTGATGCTTTTTTCCATCTCGATCTTATATCCTATCATCTCACCCATCCTCTCTTTCCATTCGCTTCCAAAATCTAGTCATTTGGTATATTCTAGTTGAGCATTGGATGAGATTCATCTACTATCTATTATCTTGAGCTTTTATCCTAACCTAAGCTTATGTCATCATTTTGGTTGTCTTGTCGATCATTCACTCTGATCTAGAGTCCTCCATTGTGTCGGTCTTCATTTAGCTCCTATCTTGTCACATAACTCTCGTCATCTTTTGTTGAACTACATTTCCCTTGTGCTTTCACGTATTCAAGGTTGATCATTTGATCCACCCTTGGGGCATTTGACCATCCTATTTCAATCATCCATCATATGTCCTCATTGTATTCTTTTCATTTTTTCCCATGGTCAATCATCATATGTCCTTTTCTAAACTATGTTTCCCCTGCACTTTCACATAGGCAAGGTCAATCTTTTGATCTAGCCCCCGGTATTTCTTTTCCTTTGTCATCATTCTCCATCACTTATCTCCATTGTTCCTCTTTCTGCTTTTATCCATGGTCTTTTCTTGAATTATGAGGGCTCTATGCTTTCACATAGGCAAGGCTAATCTTTGATCAGCCCCAGAGCCTCTAGGTTGTTAGGGTGTTGGTCTCATCTCTCATGTCTTGTGTTTTTTCATCAAGTATGCTCTTATCTAGTTGGTTCTTCACAAATGAAATCCACTCATATCATGAGACTCAATTAGTTTAGAATTTCTCACATCATAATCAATCTTTTAGATTAGTATTCATCTCTGGTCTCAATAGGATGCATCCTTCCTAACCGACCTCATCAACCCCATCCATCCTCTTGATCCTTTGAAAAGGATGTTTTGAATTTGATTGTGATCTTTTGATGCTTTTTGTTTTTATTTATCATTTGAGCTCCCTATCACATCTTTTCAAGGCCACCACGATCTATCATATTATGGTGTGTTTTGCTCAGTTAACATAGGGGCATATCTTGATCCTTTTATTTTGTTGTTGTCCTTTGGATTGTACCACATAGTACCCACCAAGATCCTCGAGGTCTTGTGTCATGTTGGGGCAGCCCTTTGTGCTTGTGGTTATCCCAATACCTAGCCCGACCAAATTCTTCTTGACTTTAGGGTGTTGGGATAGCCTCCTTCTCTGTTGTGTTTGTTTTACGTATTAGATGCTAATTTTCCTTGGTTTACATACCATGGCACCTAGTGTCTTATGCTATAGCAAAAAATAGTGCTTCAAAAATGGAAAATTACATTAGAATTGCATTTCATGATCAATTATATTCCATTGCATTCATACCCCACCTATGACCTATGATTTCAGTTGTGCAAACATTCACCTTCCATCTCCCATTCTTCTCAAGATACCTAGAGTTCTTGACAGGTGCAGTTTCACACCCATCTACCATTATCACTATGCAAGGCCTTATTGACACTTATGTTCATGTCGTATTACATTTCATGTTAGGCCATCATGCTCACATATCACACGTCTTTATCTTGTACAAGCTAAAGAAAGTTTCATTGCAAATAAAATCCATCAACCATTCACGTTGCATTTTATTTTTCTATTAGTAAGGTATTTAATTGCATCATATCTCACATTATAATTTCATTGCATTTCATGTCATGTGCATTATTATCTCATATTCAATTTAATTTGTTTAGATTAATTATATTTGGTTATTCTAAGCATCTTAGATTCATTGAAAAATTCATTCATTTCCATATTAATTTGTATCATTAACATGTTGCATACATCTCCACCTACATCACAAATTATTAGATGCATACACATAGCATACAATATCATAAATTCATCATCACATCTTGCATCATACAGGTTATTCATCATATATATCATATATCTCATCCATATAAGCATCTGCATACATCATCATAAGCATATACATACATCATATCATAATGATCATCCATAATAAAACTCATAAACATACACATATGCATAAATAGAATCACCCATCACATGAACATCACATAGTGTCAATAAAAATTGTGGCATATCATATATCAAAATCACAATAAAAATTCCATCATATATTCCATAATAATTTCTATCATACAACCAAAATACATATCCATTGCATATATCATCAAATGAAGTACAAATACAAGGCTATAGATCAACTCTGATCTCTGCTGCTCTATACTATACATCCATTATGCACCTATCAAAAACTATTATCCTATCACCTATCATCTACCAAAGGAGCTACCCACATCTGACCTCTTTGGAGAGTTGGGCACCGACCCTCTACGAGGGAGGGTCCCCTATGAGTCACTGTATCCTTGGGTCTATGTCCCTAGTGACTAAGATGGTGCGGGCATCCAAGGAGCCTATCAGACATAATGAAATGTATGTTGTGTTGAATCAAGAACCGCATGTTAATAAGCGACCATCTAGTTGGTCGCCTCCCTCATATACTCATCTCTCTCTGCAGCCTAATACCTGGTGGAATTTTGCTCATATCTATATTTGTCTCGATCCAAACTAATGGATCTATTCTCCTATGCCCATACGTCGTGTGCCAACCTCAGCTAGTCTCTCTATGCTCCTAGTCATAACACTTGCTCTATGGCCCTATCCCTCTCATCCTGCATCTGTACCTACATAGCCTATATTTGTGCTTGCAATCTCTATACCTATAGCCTCGTCTTGCCACCCTCACCCTGTGCTGCCTGTACCTGACCTCTCTATGCTATCTCTTCTCGAGACACTACTGCATCTCTCTCTCCCTACAAAGTTTGCACCTGTACCTATGTTGCATCTCTCTCCCTTTGTAGAATCTACACTTGTACCTATGTTGCATCCCTCTCCCTCTATAAATTCTACACTTGTACCTATGTTGCATCCCTCTACCTCTATAAGGTATGTACTTGTATCTATGTTGCATCCCTCTCCCCCAGTAGGGTCTCCACCTATTTCTATCTTGCATCCACTTTCTCCTGCATCAGCTCCATCTCTCACTCCTCTCTCTTAATAGTCCCTCCACCTTCCTCCTCAATTCCTCCATGTCCCTCTCTTCCTGTGTCATAGCCTTTCATGATATTGGGTCTACCACTACCTCATGCCCCCTGACTTGTCGGATAGCCATCATTGCCTCTAACCTATCTCGTTGCCATCTCACTTCCACAGCTCCTCATGCTCTCTAGCAACCTCTACTCATAGTTGACTCACCTCGGCCTCTAGCTCATCCCTCTCTGCCTCTATCCAGGAGGCCTCATGTGTTGGGATATCATAATCCCTCTTTCCATTTGCTTGCACATTGGCCACCTCCTCCCACAGCTCACTCACCTCTGCCTCTAGCTGACATCTCACTACCTCTGTATCTCTCAACCTCTACTCGGTGATCTATAATATTGCCACGACCCCTCTCAGTAGTATGGTCGGATCCTCTCCTACTGATGATAACATCAATAGTGGGGGAATATCATGCACCTCCATATGCATTGCCTCTACCTCCATCTCCTCTCTCTCATCCATCATCTCCACATCTGCCTCATCTCCATGCTCCTTTTTCTTGATCCCCACTCAAACTCTCCTTTGAGGCCTCCTCCTCTTCTCCTGATGTCCTGAGCCCCCACCCTCTCCCTGTCCTCTATCCTATAGACCCACAGCCCTAGCCTCTACTCCTACCTCACCCCTCACATCTAACATCTCCACCTTTGCCTCCCATCTCTCTTGCTCTACCCTAAACTCCACCTGGGCTCTCCTTCGTCCTCTCCTCCTACGCACCCTCTCCAACTATCCAGCGACTCCTCCCTCTCCGTGTCCCACCCCCTGCTATCTTGTAGCTCTACCTACCTCTTGTCCTCTCCTGTATTGTCCTCTCCCCCTCTCCTCTAACATACTAACCATGCCTCATCCTCTGATCCAAACTCCAAGGGCCCCACAATTGGCTCCTCTAGAGTAATCTGTGGAGGGAGGTAATACACCACCTGTAATATTGCTTTGTTTCCCTTGCATCTATCTCCCCCCCAAGTCCTACCCAAGTAGGGCACTAGATGCAATGTCTCCCAATGATCTATGGCATTCCTTGATGAAATTGGATCCCCCCATGGCTGCTCTCGAGTAATCCATCAAAACATGTCTAGACCCTGCAGAATATCCTATGCAACCCTAAACTATCTTGCCACTCTGTCTAGCCTATGTGCCTCCATTATGTGTGGCCCCTCCTGACTATAAAGCATTTTTTGTTGAAGTAGCCTCAATGTACTGCCTCATCCCTCCTCCATCTCGGTAAACCACCGAAACATGTATTGCCTTCATACTATGTGCTCCTCCCGTAGGTCATCTGCTATCCTCCTCCATCCATCTATATCCCCTAGGCCCTCATAGTGAAAAACCTAGCCCTCCTCCTACCCATACCACCAAGCTACGGGTGTTGTCTCATCCTCTCATCCTACTCTCAAAAATCCTGGCCTGGCAACATTGATGTGCTCCCAGACCCATACCTGCAATAGTTTCACGTGTCACGTTAAGCGTCTCTGTAACAGATGAAATGCATGTCTCTGTAAAGTTGTGCCAATACACTTGTACCCCATGTGAAATACCCCTCTCTCCCCTCAACAATGTGTCGAATCACCTCCATAAACCTCATGCTGCAAAAACACCTACTCTACTCCAGCAGCAACAGTCCACTAATCAACCCACACAGATATAGTGGTAATAGTGGCACCCTCAATGATAGGCATCAGTCCACATCTAGCCTCTACCTCTCTATCGACAACTCATCTCATTCAAACAACACCCACATGGTGTGATCTAGCTCTGCCCCCACTAACATCGTTGCACTCACCAAGTGGCCTATTATGGGCATCCTCAAAATATGCAATACGTTCTCCAATGTCACCCTCATCTCCTCTATTAGGAGATGGAAGGTCGACATTTGCAAACTCCATTGCTCTATCAATGCTGTCAGTAGTGCCCAATGCACTCTAATCATCATGTATCCTAATAGATGAAGCAATCATGCATGTGCCAGAGCCTGGTGATCCGCTCCAGTCATGGTCACCATTGTTGCCACCAACGCCTTTGAACGCCTCTTGTGTGTCTATGGTGAGTCAAAAATATGCATCCATAACAAACCCACATGTCAGTCCTCTTATCTTTTTATCTCTTTTTTATTTTATTTTCTCTCTCCTAGACCTAGGAAATTATTTTGCTAATTTTTCCTCTCCCCCTCTTCTGGCCTGTGTTTTGCCCATTTTTTCTTGATCTTTTTACCTCTTTTTTCTCCCCCCTCCCCCTGGGTGACCCCCCTGGCTTTGGCCTAACCTACCTCACCCCGGGGCGAACCCACACCAACTCGGTGGGTAGATCCGCCCAAGGCCAAGGCAGACCCGCCCTTAGCTCAGGCGAGCCCGTCCTGCTCAGGGGAGACCCACCCCAGCATGGGGTGAACTCACCCAACTAGGGGAAAACCCACCCCGAGATGTGCAAACTTGCCCCGGGATGGGAAAACCTGCCCAAGCGGGGTCACCCCCAGGTGGGAAGGATCACCCCTCCTTGGGCGGGGTCGCCCCTTCTTTGGGCGAGGTCATCCATTTCTTGGGCGGGGTCACCCCACTATGACTATTCTCATCTTTTTTGTGGGTTTTACCCAACCTGGAGCAAGCCCCACCTTCCCTTTTTGTCCCTATGCCTTTTTCAAGGTGCATTTACTCTCTGGTTGGGCAAATTCACCCCCCCTTTTTCTCGTGCCTCTAATAGGAAATTTTTCCCACTCATTCAGTGAAATCAAAATTTTGCCCCCAACCCACTTTTCTAAACTAAACCGAAAATAAAACCCATATTTTCAAAAATGCATAAACACTAAAAAATATATCAAAAATGTTTAAACTCACAAAGAGGGTTTTGACTCTAACCTAGCATGGAACCACGCGCTCATAGTAAAACCATTATACCTTGTCCCTCCGGTGGATGATATCCAAGTTGCAGTCCTCCGGCATCCTGTCTCCTCGTCTCCTTTCTCTCCTCTTCTCTCTTTCTCACTCAACTGCTAGCTGTGCAAATAAGGAGTGGTAATTTCTCAAATTACCTTATATAACTTTTCCCTCCATTTTTAACCTTTTTTAAGTGATGGGTATTTTTACCTTTTATTTAAATCTCTTTTAATTCAATTAATACTCTAACTTCTCAGGGTTGCCATTTGCAAACTGTGGGCTCATTCAACTTCATTCACAAGTCAAACCTACCTATTTTTTTGAGCTCTATCCAACTGTGTCTTCCATTTTCTCATATTGAGAAGTCGCCCAGGGCACTTTTTGCTTCCCCAATCACCCTCTCGAGGGGGCATATCCTACCAATCTTACCTATTCCTCCATCATGGTTATTCCCATGCGAGATTGGGGCATCTCCCTCCATTCCCTCTTTTTGGGCAGCTCATGTAACTTCTTCCATAATTGGGGCATCATTTTCTAGTTGCTTCCTCTATAGAGTCATTTGCATTTTCTTTTCTTTGAAATACTGTTATTCTTACAATATTTTGAAGAGGGGCAAAATGTAGACATCCAAATTTGACCACTCCCACATGGTCAAACTCATCTACTTTATTCGTCTATTTCATCAATATTAATTCAACAATTTATTTAATTAATATTCCACCTTCTACCTAAGGTTCCCAAAGTATTTAATTTAAAAATTAAATACTTTGCCTTTCATCCTTCATCTCTAAATTAAATAAACGTATTTAGTTATTTGACCCCTTTTAAATTAAATCAATTTTAAATTCTTCTTTTTTCTCTCTCCTTGTCACATCCTCCATAACCCTCTTCTAATCTAGATTAACTTAATTAATCCATGATTAGGATGTGCACACTCTTAATCAGGATTAATGTCACATCCTCCATATTCTTCCACTTGCCTCTAATATCTCATTAATTTCCTTAATCACTTGTTTGCACAACCTTAATCTAATCACCTTGCCACATTTAGCATACATATTTGGTTAGCCTTCACATTTTCTATACTTGGCATAGACTCTCTTCCCCATGTGAATTTAAAATTCACTTTTATCCCTCTAAGGATTCTCCTTTTCCCAATGTGATCATTGAAATGTCACATCACCCACATGTATCAAAGTCCCACTTTTTTGAAACCTTGTCTTATCCATAAGATACTCTCAATCATGTGAATTTTTAATTCACATTTATTTCTCCAACGACTTCCCTCTTCCCCATGGGGATTTCTGATAAATATTAAAATTCTTCATATGTCACTTTCCTCTCATATAGGAACAAAAAATTCTTTTTTGAGGAAATCCTCTCTCATCCCAAGGTACTTGCAAGTACCTCCACCTCATTGATATCTTTTCCACCTCACTATGTCATTTTTCCATCTCATTTCCACATGGCAAGATGTGAGGGCTTGTGAGTCCCCAATTCACCATAGCCCTCCATCTTGGCCATGTTGACTCAATTTTGACCATTGAATTCTCTAGAAAATTCTCCCTTAAAATGAATGATTTTCATTCATTCTCATTCATTAGGAATTCACATTTTGCAATCAAGCTCTCCAACACTTACATTCTTGAGACCTCCATTGTTGCTCACATTCAAGCTTTATTTATTGCACTTGCATCCATCCATCCAACTACCCACTTTGATCATTATATTCCTATCTTCCATAGAGCACTTTGAATCCATTTTTATCACATCTTGCCATCAAAGGAGTACACAAAGCATTGAAGATCAAGGGCCAACCAAAGAACATGCTTAAACAAGGTATAATCACTTTTTTTAGCTTTGTTTTGTTTAAGTTTAACGTAGCCCTAATTATTGAGGTGTTGAATGTTTTCCTTCATTTACATTCTGTTTTGCATGATTTAGAATAGGTATAAACACTTGATCACAGTTGCATATACTTTTTTACATGAAAAATATATAAATTGTTAATGGTATCGAACTGTCTCTTTTACATACTTTACTTGTGTAGTTAACATGCATTTTTTCAAGAAAATATAAAATCAAGATATCTTAGTTATTCAATAGAGTTTACTTATAAAAAGTATTGAATGCTTCATCCAAGGCAGTAGTTTTTTCTCCTTATTCATGATAAGATAGATTAAATTTTATTAAGTTTTTAAAAGCAAGCTGGTGTAAGGTGAGTCATTGGTGATTAGAAATTGTTAGCATAGAAATTTATTTACCCGTAATTTATTTATCATGAACAAAACTTAACATTCTATAAGGTAAGAGGTTCTAGTAGGCTGTTCTCTCAAAAGAGTTCCATCAAACGTCTTTCAGTTATTTGAAAAGAACTTTGAGGAGTGAGTTATTAAACTTAATTCATAGTTATCCAACAATTTTCATCAAAAATTCGATGGTTCTCACAATAAGTCCAATGATGGTGGTATGCAAGACAATATAATAGCCTCTTTACTAAATTAGTACAATGATAAAGCTGCATTGGGAGAAGAAAGCGATTAGAGAAAAACAAATTTGTTTGGTCTTACCTCTATGTTTTCTTGTCTTAGAAAGCCCGGCAGTTAAGAGAATTTTTTGACACTCAATCACTATGCTCATCAAGTAAATATGAATAGCAACAACAAGCAAAATCGGCCCTAAATCTGATCTTGGGCAAGGTCATTCTCACATCTGCTTTGATTCTGTCACAATGTCAAAGCTTAATTAATCCATAGATACAACTGAACGAACAGATAGCAGGAGAATAGATATTATACTTTATAGAGAGCAATGAAGATGATGTTCTGGAATATCATACCTATTTCTATAAGATCAATGGGGAAAGCTTCAGGCGATATGGGAATTTGCGCATTCATATGCAATCCAGTTGCAACCAATATAAAACCCAAGAGGCCAATCAGAAGGAGATCATTACCATATGCATCACTCACACTATAGCATATCTTATAGTGCCTCCTATCATTACCTCCAACTAATTGATGGCTTCTGCCTCGCGCGAAGGGCGCACAAACATTGATTTCAGGGTGAAATATGATCAATGCTAATCGCATAGTTCACAAAGCAAAGCTGTAGAGAAACATCACTCAGTGATATAAAGTCGCAATCTGATGGAATCAATGGGTGTCATAATAGCGTACGAATGGCCACAAGGATTTGTTCATTGATGAGGCAGTTCTCTGTATTTTGTTTAAACACAATCTATCATATGGTAGAGCGTGGATCCCAACTTGTAATAATTTGTGTTATCATTGTATGCATAAGTTGTCACTTGTAAAGGATAGGACAGGACCATTGATCGACATAAAATAAGTAAATTACTTAGACTCTAACCTGCTATAAATAAAAACAAGTACCTTGAGTAGCCACGTTGTTCTTCTCTGCATCTCTTTCTATTATATCCAGAACATTCATGTAGATTCAAAAATAGTTCTTTAATTAACTAGATTGGTAGAAACCTTAAGATATATCTAATAATCTAAAAAAAGAGTTAGGTCAATAATTTTAAATTCATTAAGTTTTTAAAAGAATATAAAACTAATCATACTGAACTCAATTTTTATTTTTTTTAAATATATTTTTAATTAATTGTATTGTATTTATATTTTTCAAACTCTAAAATTATAAACAATCTTTTCATAACTATTTTTTACTAAATCATTAGTATACACTTCAATATCCACAACTAGCACCTATACAAAATATATATTTTAAAAGATTTATTTCATTGGAAACATATTTAAGATTTACAATATATTAATACCTACAAATAGTCTCTACCCATTAGATTCTCCTCTCTCTCTCTCCCAATGTTCAACTCTTCAACTTTCTCTACTTTGTAACTCCAATTGCAATGAATTCCTATCACATCCCATGCTAATACAAGTGTTTCTTAGAAAAACAAAAGCCTTCATGTCATTATGATATTGCTACAAACTACCGATTTCATCAACTCATGTGATCCATAATGGATGGAACACATCTATTTAATTCCATACTTAGTCACTTCAAAATTAATAGAAATAAATTTGTCTATTTATATATATCTTTTTTATTAAAGTCCAGTCATATACCCCAGGTCAGTGGAGCAAGCCACTAGTACACTTGTAATTGACCATGTTGGCCATTCACACTATGAAACGGGAGTTGAACCTGAGACCTGGAGGGAGAAAACCCTAGGCCCCTGTCAACTCCACTACAAGTGGTGGCTAAATTTGTTGATTTATTTTAGACAACAAAATTTGTATTTTACAGAACTTCTTGTGGAGCAAATTTTGCTCTTAAGCATGTTTTTTTCCTCTTGGTTATTTCGGCCCTAGTGATTCTTACCCTTTCGACTTTTGCTATTTGCCTCACCATGTGTCGCATTCGCGCATCATTTTAAAGGTCACAGGTTAGTTTCGGCTAAAAGGTGTGAAATGGTGCCATATAGTGGCTACGTAACCTTTTCAGAAATCGCATTCCTTTCAAGCCCAAAGTAGGACACGTGGTTGCCTCACAAGGATTTTCCATAGGTAGTTCTCTTAATTTTTGAAGATTATTCGCTAGCATGCCACGTCACCCATCTTTTGTCAAGCAATTTTCTTCATCATCAAAATAATATCTTCCCATACATTGTTGGGTGGCAAAGTGTTGTTGCTCCCTCAAGGGTCAACTTCCTTCTGATGATGCATTACTACCTGCAGTGAATCAAATCAGATTTCATCAAGCATTCACAACTTCATATCTTCCTTCTAACAGGGAGATCTACATAAAGCTCTTGTGGTATCCAGTTCATCAAGTTGTTGCACCCATCACCATTACTGAAGCAACTCAATTTTTATTGTCATGATCAAATATGATTTTTTATCAGAATTTGAGGTTGTCTTGTGATGACCCTTGTTACGGTTCTATCTTTAGCAGTAGAGAGTGCTTTGTGCTTGTATTCTTCCCTTTTCTTATAAAAGGGAATTTCTAGAAGCTTCTTTACAATAGTGGTATGGGTAGAAATAATAGTAGTAGTAAATAGAGAGATAGAATAGAGTGTAGAAGATTTCTTAGAAAAATTTGATTGCTCTATAAGCAATTTTGTAATTAAATGTGAAGACATCTATTCGGTCTTTTTTATATGACCTCAAATTTTTTGTTGTTCTACAAAATCAAGTAATAGAAGAAGAAAGATTGTATTAGATTCTGCACATGTGGCCTTTGTTTTATATTTGATTCTCTATTCCATACATGTTGAATTGTTTGTGTCACATTATTTTTGCATGTAGTCTTGATACTTGATTCTTAGTTACTAGATTTTATTTTCCTCTAACTTTGACTCTTAGGAATTGAACCATGTTATGACACTCTTTCATTTTCCTATTGAATTTATGTTAGATCTCATATTATGCTATCAAGGAAAAATAGTTTGTAAAGATTTGACACATCGTGCTCAAGCTCAGGTTCCCTATTTTCTGTCGAACCTTAATGGGTGCTTCCCATAGGGGGGGTTTGAATGACTACTCTGTGACCACATAGGCCTTAGTTTCTATTCTCTTTCCAATAGTGAAAGTTCTATGGCATTCTATGTTCATTTTATCAGAAATAGAAACCTATTAGGGTTTTTGAAATGTTGTAAAACCTTTCGACACATCACCACAGTCAAGTTTTATTCTTGCATTTCTTTCTCCCTTTCCTCAAGCACAAAGGAAGAGTCAACTTCTTTAAAAATCCTATAGGTTGTTTAGTGAAGCCCAAGAAGGTCTCCCATTCACTAAATTTCCCATAAGGCTTTTTCAAGAAGCACAAGATTTCATGATCAATAGTTTCTTTTTTGGCATGACTGATGGGACCAAGATCTTTCACAACATTTGATACCCAACCTTACAGAGGAATTTGAATTAGATCATAAGGAGACATTGGTAGAATTATGCCCAGGGTCCAAACAAGGGAATCTTCTAGAGGTAACTTCCAATACTCACAATTATCTTCTTTTGTCCCTTGGAGGAGATGATACATATATGTCCTATATCACCTATTAGAAGAAATAGAGTCAAGAGTACTAGTCTGAAATCCACATCCCTATCTATCCCTCCAAGTGATCGAACTTTCCAAATTAGAGTACCTATTTACTGGGTTCACAGAGGTTTGTTCCCTATGGCTCTCCAAGGAACTTCAAGAAATTGTATAACCTAGGACAGTGTTAGTCCACTAGTTCCTCACACCCCTCTAGATGTGTGGCTCACTATCCCCACTAATGCCCTCAAATTAGTCCCAAACTTCACCAGGGAGGATTTCAAAATGCCTTCCAAACATCTTTGAGACATCACAAATGTTTGTAGGGTTCACAACATCATGGAGCAAAACATAGCACTCAAATTATTAGCCACATCCTTTAAGGGAAAGGCTCAAGATTGGTACAAATCCCTAGCTCCCAATTCCATCCTCTTGGGATGAACTTAGATAAAATCTCTTCAAGTGCTTTTTAGAGAAAAGAGATCACTCATCCTTACTTAAATAGTTGATAACAATCAAGAACACTCCTCAGGAGGCTATGACAAATTTCAATACCACATTCCATAAAACTTAGCAAAGGATCCCCATGATAGCCAAACCTCCACTGACAATGGTGTTCATATTCTACCTGTACATTTTTTATTCAAACATTGCAATTATGGTATAGTCGCTCGAAGGTGATAATCTACCTGACACATATGATCTTGGCTTAAGAGTAGAGAATAGTTTGATTGACACCAAGAAGCACCCACCACGACCATTGATGCCAATGTTTATCTAAATATCATGCATAACTCAAGAGGAAGTAGCCTCCCAATATGCCTACTTCAATCCCTTAGTACATCAGTTACACCACCAGCTTCATTGCATGTGTATCTGAATAAACATCCAAGCACATCGAGCTCTTCTTCACTAGCTGTGGATGTAAATGCCATGAAAAATTTAATGAGGAATTTTGTGAATTAACGCATTATTATAATGCGTCAACAAGAAGCACCTCTAAAACCCCCCCACAAAACTATCAAGGAGGAAGGCCACCCTTCCAAAATAATATGTACCAAGGAGCCCCAAGAGGAAGCAACCAATCTCAAGTGTCAAGCCAAATAATCCCTATAACCACTCTATTACAGACACTCAAGTGCAACACAAGCAAAGACTTCGTCCCAAGACATAATAGCATTGTGGAAGACATAAACACATGGTGCTTCCCATGCAATGATGCCCACATGCCCTAAAATTGTCCAAGAGGAAATCTTCAACAAAGGATGGTAAAACAAAGAATTCAAGGCATTCCTCAAGACACTAAAATTTATCAACCCCCAGGATTGAAAATGCTAGATTTGCTGCTCAAATTTAGGGGATGTTTAGAGAAAGAACTATATATCTCCCCTAACCAAGTGCTCTTTTCTTGGATGGAGGGAGAAGATTAAATGATGACAAATGAAGTTTCAATAGCAAGAGCACCACAAGTACAATCAAACTATAATACCCAATCAAAGAGAAGGTTCACTAGGGAGTATGTTCCATACATGCCACAAGTGCCACCAACTCTACAACCACAAATGCCACAATTGCAATCAAAAGCCACGGATTAGGTTCCCAATCCACCTATGATAGACCAACCTTTTTCTACAGCAAGGAAGATTCTCCCATTCAAACTGAAGGTGGCACCAATTGGAGCAGTAAATAATGTGGAGCAATTGAAGAAGGCCATCACCAACATATCTTTGTGGGATGTTTTATCCATTTTAGAGAAAAATATTTTGCTGAGGGATGGATTGAGTAAATAGGAGCATGCTTCACTATGGGATCCAATACTACCACACAACCAAGATAAATGAAAAAGGCCCAAGTGAGATCCCCAACATTTGGAAGACATAGAATATATGAATGCAGAAGACAAAAAAATGAGAAAGAGGTAAGTAGGAGAAACCCCAATCCCTTCTTCTTAACTCTTATCATTGGGGATAAACTATTATACAAAAAAATGATAGTTATGGGGCTAGTACCACTGTGATGCCCAAGTTAGTAGATAATGCCCTGAACTTGAAATATGAACCCCTGGAAAAGGGAGTTATTGAATTGGATGGAAAGAAGGTCCCCACCATAGGTTAGATTAAAAATCTCTCTTTGACGTTGTACTCCTACCCAAGCCAAAAAACCACCCAAGAGGTGGTCATAATTGACATTCTCCCCATTTTTGGAATGTTCCTGTTGAGAGATTTTATAGCAAAGATTGATGGATACTTGGTTCTCAACTAGTCTCACTTGATATTGAAAATTAAACACGAAGAAAAGATGAAAATTCTATCCAAACCTTTTCATTCCAAACATATTGCAGAGGATGTTATGATGAGCTTCAAAGATTTACATACCTTAATTTCCATAAAAGAGATGTACTATGTAGATATGCTAGAGGATGAAGAGGCCCAAGTAATCAGAATTGAGAAGAGGAAGTCCTACTAAACTGATTTATTGATTTTGACCTATTCAATAATTTTCACAATACTAGTCTGGGGACAAATGTAATATTTGACAAAGATCAGGCCCTCTTGAAATTGGTCAAGGAAAAAGAGAGTCCAAGCAAATCTATTAATGATGGCTTATGTAATTCGCACTTTGATAGTGCTAAATGCAGGACTACCTCTAGAGCCGAGATCTACCTTATATCTTTAGTTAGGTTAGAGACTCTTATAGCTTTCTTATTTCAATTTCCATGTATGAACGATGGCACGAAGTGCAAAGGGCTAGTTCATGGCGTGATGCTATCAGAACAAATGGGCATGAAGGGATACAAGTGTTCAGATATTTTGAGCTAGTGGTGAAGCAAATTTTAGGAAAACCAACTACAAAGAACATCAAAATGTGATCCTACTAGCATAAGGTGTGATATTTGATCAAAGGGTTTAAGGATTTCAACACACAGGTCATTTCTAGATCTCAAAACTTTGTCGTTGATAGAATGGATTCATTTGGCTCACTATTTGAGCCAGCCTCTAATCTAGTCATAATCCAACATGAAGTATGAGTCATTTTTGTACCATTTATCCTCGATAATGATGAAAACTAGTAGGTCTTTGAGGGTGATGCCTAGATCATTGCATTCCTATGACAGCTAGGAGAATTTACTGAACAAAGATTTGATGAACTTGACGAGGAGAAAATAATCCATCTCAAAAGAAATAAAATCCCACAAGGCCTAATCACCCTAGAGAACCTCTTCAACTATGAATATGTAAGGAACAATAAACGAAGATTCATAGTTGACAAAGAAGACTATGAAGACCTTAATGTTAGAAATGAAAGAAAGCTCAAAGTCATGAGGAATGTTCCACATAAAGATAAGGAAAGGTTGAGATCCTTCTATGCCAAATACAACAAGGTCATAACCTAGACCTATGATGATCTAAACATAATACAACACACCATGAACCCAATCAAGGGGTACAAGCCAATCCAATAGTTAAATCAAAGGATGGTTAACCCAAAAGTACAAGCCTTAATGGCACAAAAACTCACAAGGTTGATCAAGTCAAGGATCATATACCTGATTAGACACTCCACTTGGGTATCTAATATGGTCCCTTTCTAAAAGAATAATGGTGATATCTGACTTTGTATGGATTTTCAAGACTTAAACAAGGTCTCTTTAAAATATCATTACACTCTACCTTCGATTGAACAAATCTTGCAAATTGTGGCAAGGTCACAAATGTTCTTTCTGCTCAATGACTTTTTTGTTTATAATTAGGTCTATGTGAAAGATGAAAACCAAAACAAAATAACATTCACCACCAAATGGGGAAAAATTGCATATGCCAAGATGCCTATTGGCCTATCAAATGCAGGGACCAATTTTCAATGTGCAATGGATATCGCATTCAAGGATTCGATTAATAAGATCATTCTTATCTATTTAGATGACTTGAATATATTTTTTAAGTCCAATGGTGACCATTTTGATCACCTGGAAAAATTCTTTCAAAGGTGTCAATAGTTCAAGATTTCTTTAAATCTCAAAGATTATGTATTTGGGGTGCCGCAAGGTAAATTTCTTGGCTTCATGGTCACTAAGGAAGGGATAAACATTGACCTAGAAAGGGTGAAATCTGTAATAGAACTACTGCTACCAATCACTAAAAATGGATTACAATATTTCTTAGGAAAAAAATAATTTCTTAGCACATTCATCTCAAATTTCATTGGAATTGCAAGACCTATTACAATAATGTTGAAGAAATTCCTAGCTTTCAAGTGAAATCAAGAAGGAAAAATTTTCTTTGAAAAGATCAAGGTATCCATTTCCACAACTCTAATGTTAGCAAACCTAGAATTTTCAAAAAAAATTGTATTATACATCTACAGTGGCGAGCATAGTATAACCTCTATACTTACGTAGAAGGATGAGGAAGGAAGTGGGGAACACCCCATTTCTTTCCATTCAAGGACCCTGAAGGGGTATGATACCAGGTATAACTTCATGGAGAAACAAGCCTTCATGATAGTGAAGAGTCTTAAAAAAAATTGACACTCAGTTTTGGATAGCAAGATCACAATCCTCATCCCTCAACTTGGTGTGAGGGAGTATAACATAGAGGAAGAGATCATTAAAGAAAGGGCCAACTAGATCACCAAGATCCTAGAATATGATATAGATATTTGGACCACAAAGCTAGTCAAACAAAGTGGTTTGTGTGAATACCTCACCAAAGAGCTCAACCTCGAGGTAGAAGCTAAAGAGATCTATCAGGTTCTTGCGAACCAATTCAAGTTAGAGGAGTCTAGGGTGGCTAATCTAATAAAGTTCATGAAAATAAAAATATATCCATCCAACCTCCAAATGTAGAAAAGAAGGTATTATAGACTCCAAGGAATCAATAATGTGCTAATTGAAGACCTTATGCTCAAAAGGAATTTCAATGGAGTCCTCCGCTGGCACAAGCCAAAATAATTATGGGTGAATTCCATAATATCCTAGAATGCAGATAGTTATCCATCAAACTACCACTTTAAGGGTATGTGCAGGATCATGATGGGCCAAAAAGTGGCAATATGATGGGTATGTGGCTGGCGACTATTTTTTTACCCAAAATTGATTAAATGAAAAGGGTTTTTAAAGGATATTCTCATCTTTCCACTGATATAAATTGTGCTTTATTTTGAATTTAATACGTAATTATTATTCATTTTCTATTCAAATTATGAATAAAGTCCTGATTGATAGGTTGATTGAAAAACATCTATAGCTTTCAAATGGTATCACTTTTTTTCAATCCAAAACATGTGTCACATTCTATGCTTCGCATACTATAGGATTAGAAAAAGAAAAATTGAATTTCATGAAGTTTTGACCATGTTAAGGTGGTCAGACATACAAGTTTTTATATTTTTTAAAAAGTTGTAATAAAAAATTCATAATTAATTATTTACTTGGAAAAAAATTACAAAAAAATATGCATCACATCAGGGCATGATTCCTCTACTTATATCTAAAATCTTATAAAAAAATATTATCATTTTATTATGGTTAGGGTGGTCAGACAAACACCTTATTTTTTCCCTGAAATTTAAGTACCACTGCATTGAAATTTCAAATTTTCACCAAATAGATATTTTTTTTTAAAGAAACCTATTAGTTTAGAAAGTACATTCAATTTTCTATAGATTCTATTCTTACATATTTTTGAAATAATATAGATAACTTATTCAAATTTTTATGTCAAGTTGCCGAACTCTAATTTTTCTAAATTTTTTGCCACTTAAGGGCCTGTTTTTTCCATGATGATCTTACACATACCCTTAATTATCGTGCAAGTAGGGTATTATTAGCCCACCCTATTCTATGAAACCCATGATCTAGTGAGAAAATTCCCTTAGTGCTAGTTTTACATTGGCAAGCAGAAGAACTTCACTATGCTTTTGAGCTTGATCGTGGTTGAGGAACCCTTCACACAATGTGAATTAGATTTCTTTGGGATGGTCAATCACATTTCTAGTTTAGGTCGTAAATGGATCCTAACAACCATTGATTACTTCACAAGATGGACAGAGGTAGCTCCCCTAAAGAATTCTACTGAAGCCAAGATCATCAACTTCCTTGAAGAAATAGTAATGAGGTTCCCCTAAAACCATCATCTTTGACAATGTGTGAGCCTTTTGTATGATCTGGGATGTCAAATTTTTCTCTCAAGCATGAAGTCTATTTGAAGACTTCATAAAATTACTACCCATAGGGGAATGGACTAGCAGAGTCTACCAACAAAAATTTGATCTAACTGATAAAGTGGATTGGGTTGGAACACTAGAAAGAATGGCACAAGCACCTATGGACAACCTTATGGATGGACTGCATCACCCTAAAGAAAAACCTAAAGGATTCTCCCTATGAACTAGTATATGGGAAGGAGGTGGTCCTACCAATCTCAATGGAGATTTTGGCACTTCAAGGAAAGTGGCAAAATGGAAGTAATGCTAGTCGAGCTACTAATCCTTCAAGAGAAAAGAGAAAAAGATTTTGAAACCATGATTAAGTGCCAACAAGTGGTCAAATTGTGGTTCGAAAAAAAGGCCTCTGACCTAGGATTCAAGGAAGGAAGCCTGATTTTAAAATACATTGAACAAGCTGCTAAGTTGGGACAACATAAAATTTTTGACTCTATATGGAAGGGTCCCTTCCATATTTATAAATGCAAAGCCAATAATTCATACAAACTTGAATAAATGGAAAGAAACATCATGGGGATACTCTTAAATGGTATTTAGTTGAGACTATTTAATTAAAAGCTCGTAGTTCGTAAAAAAATTTACACTTTATGTACCATATGTATAGGCTTTTTGTAAATTAGTTTTCTGTGAATAAAATAAGTGCAGAAACAATAAACAAATATATTATATTTATAATAAAAAATTACATATAGTTCAAGGAACTAAGGCCTATTTTTGGGGGACTTTGCAAAGCTCAAAGTAGAAGTACAAAAATATTCTTTTCAAAATAGCCAAAAATGATATCTATCATTATAGCTAAAATGCTAGAGGTACGAGCTTGGAATAGCGATAATTTTAACCTCTAGGTCACAATGAGCAAAAGCATGATGATATCTTTGAAATCATGGTCTTGTAGTAGTAGTGCCTTCATCACACAACTCTAAGAAAATTGACTATAGATTAGTCTCTAACGTCTACCACCACTCCACTAGGGTTGTACACCAATTTCTCAAAGGCAGTAAGCCACTCTACATCAAAAATTGGCTCAATGTTGTTCAGACATAGGAGGAAGGAGCTAGCAGGCCTCACCCGTTGCTAATGTCACTAAAGAGTCATCGTTCAAAATCCAGAAGGAAAGGGAAGCCAAGGAACCATTTTAGCATTATTCATGTTCTAATAGAGTTCCATAGTGGGGGGTATACGAAGGCCTAGGACTACCACAACAATGACTTCCTCAAGGCCTATCAGGTACTCTTTATAGAACATGGCCTTACAGAGTTGCACTATCCATCACTTAGTGACATTCAAGTCTAGCAGGGAAGCGATGAATTGAGAAATGACATCTATGTTGGATTAGTAGTGGTTTGAGTCTATAATAAATTCCCTCCTCAACACCCACTTAAACGCACTAATATTCAAGGGGAATTTTGTCTTCAAGAGCCTCTTAATTTTGTCATCAGTGACATCTTGTATGGGATTTCTCAAGGCTCTAAAAATTTAATGCAAGTGCTAGTATCAATGACTAGATATACAACTTATTACCATGTTTTCGTCACCTTTGTGATTGACAGTCAGCTCTATCATGTGAAAATATCATTTTAAAAGCCACTTCTTTCTTATTTAATACAAAAGCCTTTTCCAATTACGTCTCCCATTTCTCAAGGTTTTTCTTTCTCAAAAAATGGGTAAGGAAAGTACCCAATTCCCTTCCCAAATAAGAGTTTATGTTTCCCAAGGAGGTAGATATTTATTTCACATGTATTGCCTTCACTAGCAACACTCAAAAGGCTAGTAATTGCATCCATGCATTTAATCTAAATGCATTAGTGAAAATTGATAGCCAAAGCAAAAAAAATTGTGCTCTTTGGTAGAAAAGAAAATTTGCTAAATGTAGAAGAAAGTTCTCATAAAATCCTTTTGAAAACCACAAATAGTGGTTGTTGAAGCATCATCCTCTAGTAGGGGAAATGAAATTCCATTTTCTCAACCAAGTTATGTCGATATATTTTGAGATATCTCTTATGCTAAAGCATAGATTCTAAAGGAACAGAGTTTTCCTCATACCATATTCGTAAGGCCTAGAAACCACATCGAACAAGAAGTAGTCAAGTATTTCACAGATAATATTTTTGACCCAAAGCTACACACCAACCCCAAAATTCTATGAGCAGGGGTCTTAAAGAGAAATATTGTCAAGTCATAGGCTAGAAATGTTGAGATCCTTGGAGTGAGACTCTGGTATTTTGGTCTACCACGGCATATTCTACCCTTCACACATTCATGTGTGAAGCTGGTAGGTATTTGTGTAGGAAAGCTAGATAGTGAAAATGGGCTCATCAGGGGTGGAGAGTTAAAAATCACCATTAGTTTCACGACCATCAGGGATATGTTATGTATGCCCTCTAACCTGAAAGTTGAGAATTTCCCATGGAGAGGCATGGAAAAATTCTAGAGGTCAAGGAGAGACAAGATAGTGTTCTATAGGATTGAGACGAGTCATGGAACTGACACTGAAGCACCTGCCTTCCTTGTGGTGTTTAGTCAATTTAATTCAAACTTGCAGTATGTATTTTTGATGCTAGCCTTTGTATATGGCATGGACCGTGATGATGAGGCTTTCAAATATTAGATGCTTCTAACCTTTATAGTCAAAAATGAAAAGGGAAAACGTCGATTCAACTTTTTCATAACAATTGTGGATAGAATGCTCCAACAATTAGACTACAACCATTCATTTAAGTTTAGGTATTCCTCGTTCAAGTGGCACATTATATTTTGTACCAAAACCATAATTTTTTCAAAAATTATTTTTCACTCGGCATTTGGAGTGGATCAATTTTTTTCAAACTAATTTTAGTGTGGAACCATGTGCTTTAAAGAAAATGTGACTATTATACATTTTTTGAGTGTTTTTTGAACCTAGTTCTTCAAGATCTATCTCAAAAACTTCTACATAAGTTCTCTCCTGAGGATCTAGAGTGGATGAGGAATCATGAGACACCACTTGAATACTTCATGTGTCTAGATTTTAATTTCATTAGATGCCAAGGGTTTATAGGAGAGCCTTTTGGGCTACGAATATTTGTAATGGATAGGACACTTTCCCTGGAATTATACTGACAATTATCAATTGCAAATTATGCCTTTAGCACCAAAAAGAAAAATATGAAGCTTCATGCAATCCCTCACACCATTGGCAAGAGAAAATTGAAACTCATGAAAAGGGAAGATCAGGATGTATTTACTAGAAAATTAGACTATTTTAGCCTAAGGCTTATCTGGAACAAATGGAAATATAATCTAGAAAGGTATCTGTTATTCTAGCATGAGTGGCCCTATTGGGAAGAAAGGTGAAATTTGACTGAAGGTAATGAAGATGCCTATGTTGAATTAGATGTTATACCATTTGTGGGGCCTCAATGGCTAACTTTCTATCAAGTCGTAATGGAATTCAACCCAAGCATGTCGATGGAAAAATCCATCAAACAATAGCTAAAGAGGAAGTTGTGGTCCAAAATAAAAGTGGCCAATTTCAAGAGATATCGGTAGGAGATTAGGAAAGTAGGTCCCATGCATGAATCTATCCCTAAGGAAAAATATTTTTGATTAGGGGTCTAATTAGGATCCCAAGTAGGAAGGGGGAAGGAGAAGCGAGAGCCGAAAAAAAAGAAGTCGTAAGTCTCCTCTTCTACTAGCATTCCAAAAAAGGAAAATTGGACCTGATAATCTATGAGGAATTCTTTAGCAGGTTTGAGAACTCAAGTTTTTTTGGGGTTAGCAGTAGAAGGGTCTAGAGAAACAAGTGTTCCCTCCATGAAGAGAAGGAGAATCTAGGGACTTTGGGACAAGGAAGATGAGGAGGTTAATTTTTTCCTACAAGCACTTTTGATCCTTGTGGTTTAGGTAAGTTTTGCACCTATTGTTCTTTCTTCCACTACCTGATTAGTATCTATAGACCTTCCATCCAAGGAGTAGAATCCTCCATCAGTTGATTCTAACTTGTTCATCCTTGACACACCCCTATCGTTGTTATTAATGAACCTCTTTCCAAAGCCCCATGCACCGAATATGAATCTTCCACTACAGCTATGGTCGAAACTTCAATTATTTTATCTAAGGCCCAAGTTTAGATCTCGAAGCCACCCATGTTATAAGTTTCATTGTCATTACCTACTTCCAATCCTATGCCTCTATTTTAAACCACTACATCTCTAACCCCAATTAGTACTCTACACTCCACTCGACATTTGTAAGGCATCTTTCCCTTCTCACCAATAGCTTTTCCCTTTGCTTCTCCCCAAGTTCAAGTGATTGGAAGCACACCCCACACCATCCTTTATGGCCTTCCTACTGGTGTCTCCATTGCTACACAAAGTATTAAGTCTCCACAAAACCTCCAAACACAAATAGAGTTTTCTATGTAGGCTTTAAGGGAGAGAAAATAGAAGCAATTTTTGAAGGCCATGACAACTTCTCCCACCTCAAGGTTGAAGACATGTTTCGATGAAGAGTGGAGATCTTTGTTAATTTTAGCTATGAAGCCGCTAGTCTCCAAGCTAGAAGGAGAGATGTAGTACAAGGACTATGAGATCCAAACCATGGGCCTGAACTTGAGTGAGGTAATTCCCCGTGACAAGATAGGCCTCACCAAGGCCATGCAAAAAGTGGTATACACTAATTACATGAAGCTGGAGAGTAAATTGAAGAAGCAGGAAGTAGAGTTGGTAAATGTAAAGGTCATGATTGACAGTCACCAAGAAGAGATTAAGGAAAAGTATGTGGATATTTCCCACCTAAGGTAGATACAAGATCAACAAGGAGAAGCTACTATCTCTCTTGAAGTTGTTCAAACTGAGAAGGATCATCTTTTAGCTGAGTTGGAAAAGATGATGTGTGACATCGAGACCAAGTACAAAACAATAAAAGATTTGAAGGTTTGAATGCAAGAAGCTAGAGAGGAATGGAAACGTAAGAAAAAAGAGTTTTTTGGCATATCGGTCCATGGAACAACAAATGTGGAGAATTATAGAAAGAGATAGAAGAAATGCAAGGAAAATTGTTTGAAGTTGCAGACCAAATTAAGTGCTAGGAAAAAAAATTGAGAAGGAAAAAAATGAGATGCAAGGAGAATTGGCTAGTACTGGACCTCAAGTGACATAGGTGTTTCAAAGAGCTCATACAAAGATTGATCAATTAAAGGAGTCAATAAAGGTTAAAGAGATTGAATTCCAGCTATAGGGGTTGATTTCCTCCCATTGGGAAAGGATTAAGGTTGCAACCATGGCTCTAAAGCTAGCTCTGAGGTTTATAGTAGACACATAGGATTTGAACATGAAGGTTGGCCCAATAGTTGACCAAATATTGCATATAGTCACCACCCATTCTATTGAGTCGGGTAATTTAATAATCAAGTTGTATAAGGTGACTGGCGAGACTATAATATATCAAGATTTCAAATCAAATAGTATCAATTAGGAAAGAAAATGAGTTCATCAAGAGAAACCAAGTTGCCTAGAGGAGCAAGAATTTTCAACTAGTGTTAACTACTTAAGAAGATCAACAAGATGAGAGAGGATTTCCAAGCTCTAATCCAATTCGGTTTACCCTCTCCTTTTTTCTTGATGGAGTAGTATTTATTGAGGAATATATCAAGAAGGATTTAGAGGTTAAGCAAAAGGACTAGTCAGAACTCCAAAAGTTGAGCTCGTCACCTATGGATGAAGAGATTGAAAAGGTGCTTCTCCCCTTGGCATGACTCTACTTTCGTATCAGAGTGACACAAGAAAAATGGGGAGTAGTCTCCTTCAAGGAGATAATCAACCTAGATTAGGCTTTTGAGATGTTGCATTCATCAGCTCTACCTTTTGATAAAGACTAGGAATATCTGCATTCTGCATTCCTCAGACTGTGAGGGATAACATATTTTCTCTTCTCTTTATATGTTATTTTATTTCTCTCTAGGTTCAAGCCTCCATAGGTGAAGGCCCCCTATGAGTCTCTAGAACCTATGGAGAAATTTTTTCTCTTAAGTATTTTTTTTCTCCTGGTTATTTTGGCCTCGATTATTCTTATCTTTTTAGATTTTTCCATTTTTTTCACTGTGTGTTGCATTGGCACATCATTTTGGAGGTCACAAATTAGTTTTGGATAAAAGGTGTTCAATGGTGCCATGTAGTTGCTATGCAACCTTTTCAGATGTCATTTTCCTTTTGGGCCTAGAGTAGGACACGTGGCCACCTGGTGAGTATTTTCCATAGGCCACTCTCTCAAATTTTCAATAACACCCACTAGCATGCCACTTCGCACATCTTTTGTCAGGTGGGTTTCTTCATCATCAGAACAATATCTTCACAGATGCTACTAGGTGGCAAAAAGTTGTTGCTCTTTCAAGGGTCAACTTCCTTTTGATAATGCCCTAACTACCCATAGTAGATCAAATGAAATTTCATCAAGCATTTACAACCTCACATCCCCCTAACATGGAGATCTACATGAAGCTCTTGTGGCATCCATTTCATCAAGTTGTTGCACCCATTGCCATTATCGAGAAGCTTGATTTTTATTGTCATGATCAAGTCTAATTTATTATTGGATTTTGAGGCTATCTTATGATGACACCTATTAGGGGTTTATCTTTAGTGGTGGAGAGTGCTCTATTCTTGTATGGTTTCCTTTACTTATAAAATGGAATTTCCAAAAGCTTCTCTATAGTAGTGGTATGGGTAGAGATAACAGTAGTAGTAGATAGAGAGATAGGTAGGGTGTAGAAGATTTCTTAAAAAAATCTTATTGCTCTAAAAGAAATTTTGTAATCAAATGTCAAGACAACTATTCAATCTATTATGAGACCTTACCATTTTTTATTCTTCAAAATCAAGTAATAGAAGAAGAAATATTGTATTATATTATGCACATGCAGATTTTGTTTTACATTTTATCCTCTATTACATACATGGTGAATGCTCTGTGTCAATTTTTTTTGCATATAGTCTTGATAATTGATTCTCAATTACTATATTTTATGTTCCTCTAACTTGGACTCTTATGAATCGAACCATGTTATGATACTCTTTCATTTTCCTATTGAATTTATGTTAGATCTCATATTATCTTGTCAAAGAAAAATAGTTCTGTAAGTATATGACACATCTTGTTCAAGATTGGGTTCTCTATTTTTCTGCTGAACCTTAATGGGTGCTTCCCACTGGGGATTTGAATAACTACTATGTGCCTAAATAGGCCTTAGTTTCTCATTCTCCTTCAAAAAATAAAGGGTTCATGGCATTCTATGTTCATTTTATCAGAAATTTAAGCCTATTAGGATTTTTTAAATCTTGTAAAACCTTTTGGTGCATCGCCATAGTCAATTTTTATTCTTGCATTTCTTTCTTCCTTTCCCCAAGCACAAAGGAAGAGTAAACTTATTTAAAAATACTAGACATTATTCAGTGAAGCACAAGAAGGTCCCCCATTCACTAAATTTTGTATAAGGCTACTTGAAGAAGTGTAATCTTTCATTATCAACACTTCTAAACATTAAAATCAACTAAAAAATTTAATAGCCTTCCAATGAAATTAGAAATATAAATAAAATAGAAAATGTATGTTAATTTAATTACATAGGTGGGTATAAACTTGATGACTTGTGTATGCAGGTAATCCCACAATACTAGTTTACAATTTTTGGCCAAACTGGACACTGAAATATTTTTTCTAACTAAATCTTCACTTTCAGGAACCTATAGAAACTAAACCGTGAGGAATTTGAAGATGATGCAAACTAGTGATTTGTGACTTTTTGTCTATAGATCCTAATTATATTTTTTTCAAAAATTTTGGAATAAAATTGCACTTCTTTTTCCATCTCCTTCAAAAACTAGTTTTTTTTTTAGTAAACAACATTTTTAAGGAGTCACGCTCACCGTAACTACGATATCTACGATATTTTTTTTTTTTCGAATTTAGATTTGTAACTATGATATATAGTGCTTGCAATTGGTTTCATAGTGTTTTATTGAATATTTTTTCCTTAATCAAGTTTCAAAGTCAAACCAATTATAATTCACATGCGACTATATAACGATAACCTTTTTTGTATGTATTGAAATTCAATTTTTTTTATTGGATTAAGGAATTCAATATCTGGTGCATTCATATTTTTCAAAAAATATAATCTATTATTTTTCCACATGTGCAGAACATAGAGCTTGATTTTGGTGAAAAACCTATGTTTAATAAAACTAAGAAAAAAATACATAATAAAACCAAAACATATTAAAATTATATCTGTTGGATAGCTCGTTCTGAGGACTACCATCATCCAATTGGTTCTGTGAAGTCTCTATTTTCATCCTCAACCTAAGCTTTGAAGCACAAAATTTTGGACTTTTCTTGTGTCTAAGAAGGAGAAGGGGGGAAAAGGGGGGTTCAAGCGAACCAGTTGGGTTCACTCGAACCCCCTTTCCAAAAGCCCTTACTTTTGGATTTTTTTTGGGAATGGTGGGCCTCATCATTAAATGGATTTGCTCAAACCAAAAGTTTTTTCAAACCCTCAAAAACCAATTTTTTTTGCATGGGGTCATTTTTTGTAACTCTCCCTTCCTCACTAGAATTGTAAACCACTTTTATGGGTTTATCCATGCAATTCACTTTATCATTAACTTTTAATAAAAAATAATAAGAGTATGGATTGGTCATAATGTTTTTTTCTAAATTTTAAAAACAATATTTAGAAGAATGGTCAAATTTAATGCTCTAATGAAAATTTTAGATATTAAATTATACTGGTTAAATTAAACAATGATTCAAAAATTCACCCTAGAAAAAAACAATGGAAGATCAAGAATCACAATTTAGAAACCCACCTTGGATATCATATCACACTATAGATCAAAAATCATGGTAGTGGATGAGTGTTGCAGATGATTTGTAAGAAGGAACAATACATGTCTTCTGATGAGGAGGGGCATCTTTTCCTATTCAGCCTTTGGTATGAATACACCATTCCAAAGATGTTTCATGACTGGATGCTAATGGTGTTGATGGAGAAATGGGATACAACCACCTCCACATTCTAGCTATTGATGGGTGAGATGACCATCACCCTAGAGGATGTATGTCACATCATCAAGCTTCCCATCAATAGATGATAGGTGGATCTTGATGATATGTGCTCTACCTATGTGTGTGCTAAGGGGGTCTGGTAATACACAAGGCATGATGACCCTAGTGACAAGACCGACCACATCTACATAAGTTGGTACAAGTAGGGAAATGTGGTGGTCCTCCTTGTGCTAAGGGAAATGGTTGTCACAGTTGCCATGCAAGTCACCATAGATGGGTGTAGCTCTCACCTTCATGGGGGCATCATCCATACCATCAAAGCGATGGAGCAACACAAAAAAGTTTTCATGTGGGGCTACAACATGCTAGTGGACCTGTACCATGAGTTGGGAAGGTTTATGGATTTTGGGTATGCAAGCCTCATTACATGCACCCTTCTCCAAGTGTGAGAATTTACTCACATTAGATGCACTTGACTAGTTAACTATCCATGGGTGAGAGATTATAATGTTCCCATGGCTTATTAGTATGAGCTTGTATAATAGTAGAGGCATGGGGACCTCCAGTTTTGGCAACTTTAGTTTGATACTGTGAGTGTCCAATATGCAATTAACTAACAAGAGACAACAACTAAGTGTTAATAATGTTAGAAAACAAAATGAAACACTCTCTATGAAATTCTCAATCAAGAAAGACAATAAAACATGATGAAAAGATGAAATAAACAACACAAAAGCATGAAAACTCATCTAAATCAATGAAACCTTCATCTCATAGGGGGATTGGTGCTCCTTTGATGTGGAAAGATGTTCTTTCCCAATCCCAATGATAAGATCCAATGTTGTAGATGATTTTAAGTATGAAATTAATTCCAAGTGATGAAAATAAGCTCAAAAGTGATGAAAATGGTGATTTCTAATAGTGAAAATGGCTATAGTAATATTGCTTCAAGTTGTTGATCCATATTGTGAAAAAGAATGCTTCTATTTAAACAACTCAAGGGTTGAAGAATGAGAGAAATTGGTGAATGTGGGATAAAATGGGAGCCAATGAGAATGTGACAGTTGTCACAATTCTATTAGAGGAAGGCGGAGCACTTTTTTGGGAAATGTGTGAGTGGAGGAGGATGTAAGAGGAATAAATGAGAATGGTTGAGGATTTGAAAGGTTGTAAGAAGAATTTATTGAATGTGGTTGGAGATTTGAAAGGATGTAAGAGAAGTTATTGAAGATGTATGAGGAGTTATTAAGGATGTAAGAAGATTTTTGAAACCTTTAGAGGGAAATTGAATGAGAGGTGATTGGGAGGAATATTCCTTGGAATATGCCAATGTGAGGATAAATAGAGGAATCAGTTAATTAAAAGAAATTAATTTCATGTGCAACCTAGTTAGATGACCATCGGTTGATTTAACTCTTGAGGAGTTAAAAGTTGGAGGATTTATTAATGTTGATTAGAAAGTGATTTAGGATTTATTTATTTAGAATTAATTAATTGGAATCAGTTAGGGGATTGTGACACTTGATTTGATTTATTTAATCAAATGAGAGGACTTATGGGGATTTAATTAAATAGTTTGATTTAATTAAATATGATGAACATAGTCAGAAGAAGGGTGAATTAATCTAATAAAATTAATTATTTGATTAATAGCTAAATTTCTTGAATTTAACTAAATAATTTTGATTATTTAATTAATTGGTTAGTTCGAGGTGATTTAGGAAGAAATGGTGTTAATTTATCATAATCAAATGCATAATATCAATCAAAACTTTTTAAGTGTCTACATTTTTCCCCTCTTTGAAGTGAGGTACCTATTGTGTTGGTTCAAAGAATAAAACTACCGAGATCAAAATTCAAAAACTTCTTAATTTTTTAGATGCCCCACTATTGTCCCAGTGGTAGAAATTATGCTGCTACATGAGAGATCAAGCGAAAATTGCAAAATTTGGGTCAAGCTATTGAAAAAGGTTAAACAAGGGTGGATGCCCAAAAAATATCCCATTTGATGCAAAAAAAAGGCTTACAACATTGAAAATAGATCAAAATGGACTCTGGTCAACCAAAAATGGTTTAATAGGCTCAAAAACCCTAAACAAATTGCATAAATAGGGTTGAGAGGGTCATTTTCAAATCATTTGCACACCTAACCTTCTAGATTTATTGAGATTTTTCTTTAAGGTGTTGACAGAATGGTGCTTCATGTGCTTCCCAGACATTGGATGGATCAGGTTTGAGAGTTCTAGCGGCCTCACGACACAGGATCCCCCATATTCCTTTTGAAACTTTTCTCATTTTTCACATTTTTTATGCATTTATTAGGGTCCAAATAGGTTAGCCAAAAGCAGCTTTGTAGGGTGCCACAATTGTTATGGTTGGCATCGCTTTTCTTAATGTCAACCCATGTTTGCAGTATAGCATCGTGTGGCGTTGGAGGGTCCTAGGGTCGCATAGAAAATGTTGACCCACTTTTGCATGATTTTGTCATGCAAACCTAGAAGAGTTTGGCATCGCTTAGGAATGTTGACTCGCCTTTAAGATATAGCATTGCTTTTGATTATACCTTCACTTTTTTGTGAAATAACTGAGCATCACTCTTGAAAATACCGACTCGCCTTTGCATTTGAAGTATTTTTCATTTTTCAAAAATGTGTTAGGTTGATAAATTTAATGTCGCGAGAATTTTGGATGTAGGAGGTCCTTCAAGTTCTCAACTCAAAGGATCATAGAGGCCCTACATACTACGTAGGGAAAGGAACTTATTAAATGATGCATTATTTTTCTTGGGTTTGATTGGATTTGGACACATGGCACAGATTCCTGAGGTGAGGATGCACTTAGCATTGATGATGGCACTAGTGGAGAGATGGCACAGTGAGACTTCATCATTCCATATACTAACTGGAGATGTCACTATGACCTTGGAGGATATATGGTAGATCTTGTAGATCCCCATACATAGCGAGCACATTATATAGGATGCTGAGGCTAGTGGTGATGTGATATTCTAGTTGTTCGACATCAACCAATATGAGGGGACAATGGTCAGATTAACCTTGCTCGATATGAGGGGATTGCCCCTGATTTGACCCTTTTTGTTAGAGCACTAATCTCAAGAGTCCTCATTCCCAACAAGTGATCCAAAGGCTGCAACATTGGATGGGGCATTGTTTGGTCTAGGTTATGGAGGAGATGGCTATCTATGCTTGGGGGCTAGTTGTCCTGGTATTGTTGTATCATGATATGCAACAGGTTGTGTATTATGGGGCCTACAACATGGGAGTGGGAGTGACACTTCTTCATGTCTAGGCATATGACCACATAGTCATCTTGAGGCCCACCATTGTAGAGATGCAGATAGATTGCAATGATCCAGTGGTATACCAATATGGAGGCATGACTACCCTCCACTACACAGGTATCATAGGCATCATGCACTAGAGGTGGTTTATCGATGAGATGATCGTATTCTGATGGATACCTTGGCTCCATTTCCATAGATGGCATGATGATGATGCCCAACTATTCTATTTCCACCAAACCAGATATATGCAAGGGTGGGAGCACCACATGATAGAGTGATACCTTATGGATAGCTTTTCTCATCAATTTTGGGAGGTATAGGATGCACCAGATGATGCATATAGAGCTATTTTTTCATAGAGATCTTGGGAGATAGCCTAGGGGTAGTGGATCCATCCCCAGCTAGCTATTGATTATTTTAGGAAGTTGGTGATGCAACCTTAAGTGTACTTCAATGGTCTCGTAGATGCGGGCACTACATAGGCATTCATTGTATACTAGTAGGCTCATGCTCTGATTAGATTGACTTTACCAGTTGTGCTAGTAGTAGGTAGGGGATAAGTTAGAGAACCCCAAATAGGGTAGGTGCCACAACAACCACCTTAGCAACCCCATGATCGATAGGAAAAATGTGATAGGGATGGTATACATGATGAGCACGATAGATAGGTGCCACCTCTAGTACCACCAATGAGACAAAGGGCACCACAAAAACCCCCACCAAGTCTCGATCCTAGGGATAGATAGTTAGTCATGTTGTAGGTGTAGGTACATGAACTTATAAGGGAGGTACATTAGGCACAAGCCCAAATTCAGTCCCTAATCTAGGAGAGAGATCAGGCAAGACAAGAGGTGGCATAGGAGTTCCATCAAAGATAGGATGGAGATAGTAGCTAGAGGTGGCAACATAGTAGGTGCAGGAATAGGCTACCATCCTAGCAGAGATGTATGGTTGAGCGATGTAGGAGGCAACGTATTATAGATTACTTTATTATAGAGCCTACCCATAAGAGTGACGGAAGCTAGAGTACTCCCACACCAGCCAAGTTGCTCTGAGTAGGTCTTAGGAAGGGCCATTAGGTAGACCATCAGGGTTGCATCAACTAAGTTGAGGCATCCACCATAGTGACAAAGAGAGTGGGGAGCTCAAGGCATTGATAGTGCATTAGATATTTTTTCTGATGTACAACCCAATTTTTGATGTGTATACATTCATTGGATAAGTTTTGATTAGCCTCTTATATATTCTAATGATGACATTATATATCTGATTGTATTATAACGTTCAAATTTTTTGATATATATATATGAGATGGATTTGTGATGTGATTCTATTTTATATGTTGTGTCACCAAAAAATGTATATTTGACATTTTTATGCTCACTTGAGTCTTTCTAATGGTCATTGGCTTGATTTTGTCCTAATTTAATGTAGTAATGTGGCTTAAACTTTCAAATTATGATGTATTTTAATGGTGTTGTGAAGTGTTTTAAAAAATTTCTACACTTTTCTAGACTCTATTCATTACAATTCACCTAAAAATCACCTTTTCATCACTTATTAAGTCCTATTTTAAAGTGTTGTAAAGTATTGTAATAAGATTCACACTTTTCTAGGCTTAATTTTAATAATTCAACCCTTTCTCATGTCTGACACTTTCTAGCCATTTTTAAGTGTGTTTTTGAGGATATTGTTGTGTGGTTTTCCACACATGCCCCGCTGGAAGTAGGGACCCTCTTTCACTTTGGTTTTGGTTTCTTGGCCCTTTTCTTTTTGAGGTTTCATCTTGTTTAGGCATGTGCTTAGATGTTTATTTTTGGTTGCCTAAGTGTTTCCCCCAGGTTATTCATTGAAAATCTTAAGTTATCGATGAATTTTGGGCTTTTGCTCGGATTCGAGATTTTCCACCCTCGTTGGATTTTCTCGGATCCTGCTTGGAATCCAGTTGGATTTGGTTGTTTAGGGATTTTCGGTGTCCATGGATTTCTGAGTGGGCCGGATTTCCCCGGATTTTGCCTTGTCGTCGGATTCTTGGGTTTTCTGACTGCCCTATTGATTGTGTTGTTGGCTTCATGCATACTTTGAAGGGTGTATCTAACTTGGTTTCTAGGTCTCTTGGATTGTTTCATGCTAGGGGTGTTCAGTATTGCATCCTTTGTCATCTCCTAGGTGAGTTTTGAGTTCATGTATCCATCTGCATTTTAATGAATCTTGCTTGAGAGTAATTAGTAAACCCTAGTGATGACTCAACAGTGGAAACAACTAAATTCTGAGCTTGTCTATCTGCTAATGGCAGATGAATAGGGTTTTGACCTAGGGCAGTACCATATCAAGTGATTTCATCTTAGGATTGACCTAGAATACAAAGAAAATTCATGAAACGCCCATCCCTGACTTGCCCTAAGTTAAACTTGTCAAAATCCATAGTTGGTTCAATGTCTGGATGAAATCAGGATAATCCATCCCTTCCGGATTCCCCTTGATGTGACCATTCGAGATTGCTAAGATGTCATATCGACCACCTTGAGGTTTTTCCAAGTGGCCTCCTAGGTTCATGTTGGTTCACCATGACACTATCATTTTTACACCGATGAAATCCTCCATGCATATCAGTCAGCAAGACCTTTGCTTTCGCCAAGACCTCACCCGACGAGGAGATGTCTCATTGACATGCATACTCGTACTTGCTTTTAGCAAAGGCAAGTCCTAGTCACCAAGAGGTCATGGCAGGATCTACTGGCTTTACCAATTCATTTGTGTCGCTGTGACATCCGTCCTTTGGCGAGACCTTTCGTCGAACACTTTTTCTTTCATCGAGCTCTATTCTTTCATCGTTGTAACCCTTCAAGTTTGGGGAGATGTTACTCTGGTCACCCTGCATTTCACCGAAAAGCCTTCTTAGGTTCGTACTTGGTCATCAGGACCCTACAATTCTTGCACCAAAAGTCTTTCTGTCAGGGTGACTTCATAATGTCGCCAGGAGGTCATAGCAGAATTCAAGTCATACCAATATCCCTTCAAATTCGCTTAGACCCTACTAAGTCGGTAAGACCTTTCACCGAGCTCATAGTCTTTTTGAAAACTTTGCTTTCACTAAGACTCCTCCCCCCTCTTTGATGGGACATTACACCGAGAAACCCTCCTAGATCCATGTCCATTCACGGTGACCATATCTTTCTCCCGCCGAAAATCTATTAAGCACTATCATCGGGACACTTCACCTTCGCTGGGATGTCCTACCACAAAATTTGTTACACTTAAGTGTTTTCTTGAACTTCGAAGTCAGCAAGACAAATGACTCACAAGGACCCTTCCCTGACAACTCAAGTTATACTGATAAGATTGTTACATGCACCTTCAGCAAGACTTTGCAGACTCACTGAGACATCACATAGATAAATTTGTCTGGCCGAAGTGATTACTCAAACTCTGTTTCTATCAGTGAGACAAGGGCGATTCGTTGTGACTTTATACCGAAGAAATATCTCATCGACATGACTTACCTCGTCGCCAGTCGGCAAGCCATTCCCCCCTCAGCGTGACCGTATTCCGAATAAACTTTGTCTAGCCGAGAGATATACTTTTCCACCATTTTGTCTGGAGTCTTTCCTTATCCATGGATTTCTGCCGAGTCCAGATTTCACCAAAGTCTGGTGTCTCCCTAATCCTCTGAAGTCCCTTCCCTGGCCCGTTCTTCGCAGAAATTCTCCCTAGACGGATTTTTCTGAACTTTGATGAAATATAAAGGAACATGAAATAATTGGTTTCGTTTATAATTTGTGATACATTTGATGATTATTTCATTTCATATTTAGATCTCTCATGTGATTTATTGATGAAAAATGATCAGGTTTGATGATTAAGTAGGTGTTTGTTGGTTTTTTCACTAGAATCCGATCGGTCTGGAATTTCATGAAATTCCTCTCTAGCTCAGATTCCATGGACGGTCTTGAAACCTGAAATTTGTTGTGGTCATTTTATATGGATTTTAATGACACCTTGAATTTCTGAGAGGCATTCTAATGGTGTTCTGATAGATTAACCTTGCTTTCCTATGGTTTTTACTATGATTTTCATGTTGAGTGTAGGCTGGATGAGGCAAGGTGGCAGTTGGGTCCTCAATGTCTGATATAGAAAGGATCAAAATGGACATTAAGGGAAGAATCCCTGAGAGAAAAGTCACTGTAGATCAAGTAGAGAGTGTTGAAAAATTTTACAAACAAAGGAAGCAGATTGATTATACCCTCACTGGTGTCTACTATGGATCCATTGCCTTCTTTCAAATCATGACAGGAAGAAGGAAGATCGCACTTAGGTACTTGAGCCTGGAGCAGTTGAGAGAATGGTGGCATGATGTTTATGTGCCACTTGATGATGGGTCTATTTTTTAGCACCAGTTGGATGATGCAGCCACCTACCTTGCAGTTATTGGTAAATACCTAACGTACAAGGTAGACTGGGACAAGTCGGTCAAACACTTAAGGGATGAGATTGCGTCCATTGAGAATCGACTTAGGGTTCTGTAAGTACCACCTGTAGCTGACTTAGATGGAGAATTCTTGAAGCTACATGAAGAGCCAGATCAAAGCACAGATAATAGGGAAGGGAGCTAATGATAGGCTATGACGCGACCCATGCTTCCCTATTATCTTCCCGTGCATTGCCTGAGCTACACTACGAATCTCAGGCCGACTTGGATGGAATGTGCATTTAATGCCTATTTGACTTACCGTAGGACTCTTTTGTCTGGGTTGTTGTGTCGAGTTATTGTTGTGAAACCCTTGCTTGGTTGACACATTTTCGGGGGATTTCTATATATTGAGCATGTCGCCTCATTTGTAGTTGTTGGAGAGCTGTTGTAAAAAGAATTTGCAACAATAGAAGACAACATTGCATGATTTTATGGATGTTCTCTTTGACTTTTCTCATCTTGCATGCATGGTTCTACCTTCTATGTTAGTTTTAGTAGTAGTTTCTTGAATAGCTGTCATGATGATGTTGTTGTTATAGTATTTGATGAGCTTCCAGTCCATACTTTTAGCACTTGTTGATGACAAGCTGCTGTGCAAAGTTAGTCTGGGCTTCTTTCTGTCATTGTTGCAACCTAGTTCAATTGCATGTTCATGATGTGTGTGTGTAATTTGAAAATCAGCAGACCTTAGAAGATTGCACTGGTTTTGTGTAGCTGTAGGTTTCTCTTGGTCAAGTAAAACTCAGTTTAGGAAGCCTGTCTACTTTAGCAGCCACCATTGTTACTGTTCATTTGTAGCTTAGGATTAGAATAGCTTTCTTAACCCTTCTGATTTTGTTGTTTCTTTTAATCCTTGGTTAGAGCAGGATCTAAAGCATCACCACAAAGCCAAATCAGATGAACTTGATGAGTTTTGACTTGCTATTTTGAGTGGACAGCCACTGTTCATTCACTTCCAACACTTTGGAACTCCATTTTTAGATCCAACTTCCCTTGCTTTGTAATTCATTCGTAAGTCTGCCTCATTATTCTAGCAAATCACATCAAACAACTGAGATATTCCAAGCACTGTCAAGACCTGACATTAGAGACCTTGGGATAGTGTTCTGCAATATGATTGTGGATGATTGTCTTTCAAGAGAGGTAGTGCACCTACGCACTGCCTGTGTTGAGAGGTGCATAAAAAACACATCAACAGAACTCACACTAGACGGAGGACTGACATGTTGGGAATACAAAGTTGAAAGTTGGAAGTGATTCATTTTATGCCCTCCTCCTCCTAACACCATCAATAAAACTGGTGCTAGAAGGAGGGCCTGAATAAGCAAGCTGGATCAATTTTTGAACGTCAGCTCTCCTAAGTGATTTAGAAGAAGAACGAGTTCAGAGTCAAGATGGAAAAGTAGTCTTATATTTTTTATGATGGAAATAGCCTTCAAATTTATTTTCCTCAACTTTGTGAGTCTTTGAATAAGAGATTGGATTTCTGGAACAGTAATGGTTTGCATCACTATGCATTGTCAGACAAGTGCAGAATTCATAATACCTGTAGGCACAGTGAGTTGGGATGTTTAGAATTTTTGCACCAGATCAAGAGGATGTTGCAAAGGGGTATTTTTATGCAAAACTTGCCTAAACCATTAGCCTCTATAGATCTAGGGTTTATTGACTTTGCAGTTGAGGAATTTATGCATATAGTTGAAGATCGGCTTGTTGGTGGTAGGTGTTTAAAAGATTTCATCTCATCTAAATGGTACAAAGTTCATAATGTAGCCCATTCAGAGTTCACTTGCTGCTCATGTGTGGATGTCGTCATTAAATTTGGAAGATACCTGGAGTGGAAAGAAAAACTAGACAAGGAATGCATTACAGAGAAGCCAACAAATTTTGAATTTAGAAATGATGTTGCAGTTGATGTCGAGGTGGTTCTGGAAGGGACTGATTATAAGGAATGCAAATCTGAGGCATCGGAGTTAACAGAGGAACATTTAAATGAAGAGCCGCCTATAAAGATCAAGGAGGATGTTCCTATAAAGGCTAGTCAAAATATCGTGGAGAATGAGTTACAAGGAGAAGGAGTTGCCATGCAAGTTCCTCCCATTCAGAATAAGGATTCAATATAGACTAGATATGAAGAGTTTGTTGTCAAAATTATAAAAGATTGGTCAAGCCTGAGTTATAGAGTCTGCCTAGAGGACTTGTTGTTACCAGCTTGGTGCAGGATACATGAGGAAGGGCATTCAGAATTCACATGCTTACAATGCTAGGCAGCCATAAAAGAGGTGGAAGAACAAATGTAGCTGCTACAACATACGAGAGATATACAAAAGGATGCATCAAACAATTCTCTGATAGAAGCACTTTAAAAAGTTGCCAATGAAGGTCTCACAAAACAAACTATAGGAGTTGATGTTGCTAATAAAGAAGTTGATCAAGAGTCTAAACCACTGCCAACAAAAGATGAATTCAGGGAGTATTTTCATTTATCAAATTCTATTTTTCCTCTATCGGTTGCTGAATTGAACATTGAAAATTCATAGGTTTCATGCATTAAGGATGAGATAGCTTATGTGATTCGTGTTGATGTGCAGGAAAATCTGAATGATGCTAAGCATGAAGATGTTCCAGTCACTATTGAGAAGCATTACCACTATGTTGTAAGCAAAAAGGTGCTCGAAGATAAGTTTGTGATGCCTCCTAATGACGATGCCTTCAACTCTGTTTTACATGTTTCCAATACAAGGGGGTTGTTATACCATCAATGGAGACCTCCTGACAACATAGATATCAGCTCTTCACAATTGAAGAATGATGAGTACCACATTCATTCTACAACAATACAAAATCAGGTTGTTTCTCTCCTTGCTATGAATTCTGAATCTTATCAATTTGATTATGGAGGTTTAGGAAAGATAACTTGCATATGGATTGCTCATGGTTTCAATGAGTTACCTCGACTATTGATTATTCTTGATTGTGAGGTTGAGTTTGAATGATATATTTTTGAGGTTTGTTTTGCTGAATATAAGGATAAATTTGCATTCTTGAGGACTACTACCATCACCTTGTTGCTTATTCATGCCCTAAAGAGTCAAGTAGGGGTGGGTCTCAATTCACCTTGTCTGATGATGAGTGGTTATGAGTCTTTTGTACATAGTTAGGATAGATTACTTTAGTTTAGATTTCCCTTCTTTTCTTTCGGTTTGCTTCTGTTTTAGCTTAGATTAGGTTTTCCCTTTCTTCTTTGCTTTTGTTTGTTTGGTTTGTGTGGGTTTGCTTTTGGTTTGTTTGTTTTTACTCTGCTCTTGCTTTGGGGGTTTCTCTATTTTCACCTGGATTTGTTGCACTCGCATGGCAAATTTTCCTTCTCTGGAATTGTTCTAAGTATTTCTTTGGGTGAACTTTAGTCTTGCATCTTGAAAGGATGATTGAAATATTTGTTGTTGCCAATAGTTTTAATGTCAGATTTATAGAAGATTGAGTCACTGGTGTGGATTTGAACTTGAAGTACTCTGAAAATATTATATCTTTCATATATCTTAAGAATCTTGATGCCACTATAGGAACCCTTGTGAAGTCTTGTCAAATGAAAAATCCTATTTATGCTTCAGTGCCACTGTGGTTCTCAGCCCTGAGTGTGAACTTCATTGTTCACAAGTTGAAATGAAAGAGACATACATTGAATACCAAAAGAATAAATTCAACTTATTAGGGATACCTAAATATCTCTACCGAGGCTATGGATGCCTGGCTGGTAGTAGAGCTATGTTCTGGAGAGTCACAGTGATAACCTCGTTGGGGCTATGGATGCATGATTGGTAGCGAGGCTCTATCGAGGTTTCTTTTGAAGTTAGAATCCTTACATAGCCCGACTTGACTGAACTTGGTATCTGTAGTAACTTAGGGAGGGGAATGAACTCATGTGCACACACTTGGATTTTTAGTTTATGGAAGGTTTGATCTATCCTTTGGTTCTGATTCTTTAAATCTTTGCATTTTGATTTGTTTGTTTGATGGTGAGATTGAAACCAAAGATTCTAGGTTCTCAATTCATGTTCGTCATAAAATGCTCTGGAGCATTTTCCCAGCAGAAATCACCATTTGTTGTGCAGTTTTCGCACACACACCCCACTGGAAGCAGGGACCCTCTTTTGCTTCAGTTTTGGTTTCTTGGCCAGTTTATTTTTAAGGTTTCATCTTGTTTAGGAACGTGCTTAGATGTTTATTTTTCATTTCTTAAGTGTTTTCCCCAGGTTATTCATTGAATATCTTAAGTTATGGATGAATTTTGAGCTTTTGCTTAGATTCGGGATTTTCCACCCTGGTTGGATTCAGTTGTTTGGGGATTTTTGGTGTCTATGGATTTCTGAGTAGGTTGGATTTCCCTGGATTCCACCCTGTCGTTGGATTCCTGGGTTTTCTGACTGCCCTATTGATTGTGTTGTTGGCTTCGTGCATGCTTTGAAGGGTGTATCTAACTTGGTTTCTAGGTCTTTTGGATTGTTTCATGCTAGGGGTGTTTAGTATTTCATCCTTTGTCATCTCCCAGGCAAGTTTTGAGTTCATGTGTCCATCTGCATTTTAATGAATATTACTTGAGAGTAATTAGTAAACCCTAGTGATGACTCAATAGTGGAAACAACTAAATTCTACGCTTGTCTATCTGCTAATGGTGGATGAATAGGGTTATAACCTAGGGCAGTGCCATGTATCGAGTGATTTCATCTTAGGATTGACCTAGAATACAAATAAAATTCATGAAAAGCCCATCCCTGACTTTCCCTAAGTTAAACTTGTCGAAATCCATAGTTGGTTTAGTGTCTGGATGAAATTGGGATAATCCATCCCTTCCGGATTCCCCTCGCTGTGACCATTCGAGATCGCTGAGATGTCAAATCGACCACCTTGAGGTTTTTCAAAGTGGCCTCCTAGGTTCATGTTGGATCACCATGACATTATCTTTTTTACACCAATGAAATCCTCCATGCATATCAGTCGGTGAGACCTTTGCTTTCGCCAAGACCTCACCCCACGAGGAGATGTCTCATTGACATGCTTGCTCGTACTTGCTTTCAGCAAAGACAAGTCCTGGTCAGCAAGAGGTCATGGTGGGATACAGTGGCTTTACTGATTCATTTGTGTCGTTGTGACATCTATCCTTCAGCGAGACCTTTCGTCGAACACTTTTTCTTTCATCGAGCTCTGTTCTTTCATCGTTGTAACCCTTCAAGTTCAGGGAGATGTCACTTTGGTCACCCTGCATTTCACCGAAAAGCTTTCTTAGGTTCGTATTTGGTCATCAGGACCCTACAATTCTTGCACTAAAAGTATTTGTCAGGGTGACTTCATAATGTCACCAGGAGGTCATAGCATAATTCAAGTCATACCGATGTCCCTTCAAATTTGCTCAAACCCTGCTAAGTCGGTAAGACCTTTCATCGAGCTCTAGTCTTGCCAAAAAATTTGCTTTCACTGAGACTCCTCGCCTTTCTTCGACGGGACATTACATCGAGAAAGCCTCCTAGATCCATGTTCTTTCATGGTGACCATATCTCTCTCCCACCGAAAATTTGTTGAGCGCTATTAGCGGGACACTTCGCCTTCGCTAGGATGTCCTACCACAAACTTTATTACACCAAATTGTTTGCTTGAACTTCGAAGTCAGCAAGACAAATGACTCGCCAGGACCCTTCCCCAACCACTCAAGTTATACCGATAAGATTGTTACATGTGGGCCTTCGGTAAGACTCTACAGACTCACTGAGACATCACATAGATAAATTTGTCTAGTTGAAGTGATTACTCAAACTTTGTTTCTATCATTGAGACAAGGGCAATTCACTGTGATTTATACCAAAGAAATCTCTCGTCAACATTACTTACCTTGTTGTCAGTCGGCAAGACATGCCCCCCTCGGCGTGACCGTATTTTGAATAAACTTTGTCTAGCCGATAGATATACTTTTGCACCGTTTGGTCAGGAGTCTTGTCTTATCCATGGATTTTCGCCGAGTCTAGATTTCCCCGAAGTCTGGTGTCTCCCTAATGCTCTGAAGTCCCTTCCTTGGCCTGTTCTTCACTGAAATTCTCCCTAGACGGATTTTTCTGAACTTTGGTGAAATATAAAGGAACATTAAATAATTGGTTTCATTTATAATTTTTGATACATTTGATGATTATTTCATGTCATATTTGGATCTCTCATGTGATTTATTTATGAAAAATGATCAGGTTTGATGATTAAGTAGGTGTTTCTTATTTTTTTCGTTGGAATCCGATTGGTCTGGAATTTCCCGAAATTCCTCTCTGGCTCAGATTCTACAGATGGTCTTGAAACCCAAAATTTGTTGTGGTCATTTTATATGGATTTTAATGACACCTTGAATTTCTGAGAGGCATTCTAATGGTGTTTTGATATATTAACCTTGCCTTCCTATGGTTTTTACTGTGGTTTTCATGTTGAGTGTAGGCTAGATTAGGCAAGGCGGCAGTTGGGTCCTCAATGTCTGATGCAGAAAGGATCAAAATGGACATGAAGGGTAGGATCCCTAAGAGCAAAGTCACTGCAGATCAGGAAAAAAGTGTTGAAAAAGTTTACAAACAAAGGAAGTAGATTGATGATACCCTCGTTGGTGTCTACTATGGATCCATTGCCTTCTTTGAAATCATGACAGGAAGAAGGAAGATCGCACTCAGGTACTTGAGCCTGAAATAGTTGAGAGAATGGTGGCATGATGTTTATGCACCACTTGATGATGGGTCTATTTTTGAGCACCAGTTGGATGATGCAGCCACCTATGTTATAGTTATTGGCAAATACCTAACGTACAAGGTAGACTAGGATAAGTCGGTCAAACACTCAAGGGATGAGATTGCATCCATTGAGAATTGACTTAGGGTTCTGCCAGTACCACCTTTAGCTAACTTAGATGGAGCATTCTTGAAGCTACATGAAGATCCGGATCAAAGCACGGATAATAGGGAAGGAAGCTAATGATAGGCTATGGCGTGACCCATGCTTCCCTATTAGCTTCCTGCGCATCGCCCGAGCTGCGCTACGGATCTCAGGCTGACTTGGATGGAATGTACATTTAATGCCTATTTGACTAATTGTGAGACTCTTTTGGCTGCATTGTTGTGCCAAGTTATTGCTGTGAAACCCTTGCTTGGCCGACACGTTTTCTGGGGGATTTCTATATATTGAGCATGTCACCTCATTTGTAGTTGTTGGAGAGCTGTTGTAAAAAGAGTTTGCAGCAATAGAAGACAACATTGCATGATTTTATGTATGTTCTATTTGATTTTGATCATCTTGCATGCATGGTTCTACCTTCTATGTTAGTTTTAGTAGTAGTTTCTTGAATAGCTATCATGATGATGTTGCTGTTATAGTATTTGATGAGCTTCCAGTCCATACTTTTAACACTTGTTGATGACAAGTTGCTGTGCAAAGTTAGCTTGGGCTTCTTTCTGTCATTTTTGCAACCTAGTTCAATTACATGTTCATAATGTGTGTGTAATTTGAAAATCATCAAACCTTAGAAGATTGTACTAGTTTTGTGTAGCTGTAGGTTTCTCTTGGTCAAGCAAAACTCAGTTTAGAAAGCCTGTCTACTTTAGCAACCACCATTGTTACTGTTCATTCGTAGCTTAAGATTAAAATAGCTTTCTTAACCCTTCTGCTTTTGCTGTTTCTTTTAATCCTTGGTTAGAGTAGGATCCAAAGCATCACCACAAAGCCAAATCAGATGAATTTGATGAGTTTTTACTTGTTGTTTTGAGTGGACAGCCACTGTTCATTCACTTCTAGCACTTTGGAACTCCATTTGCAGATCCAACTTCCCTTGCTTTGTAATTCATCCATAATTCTACCTCGTGATTCCAGAAAATCACATCAAACAACTAAGATATTCCAAGCACTATCAAGACCTGACATTAGAGACCTTGGGATAGTGTTCTGCAATTTGATTGTGGAAGATTGTCTTTCAAGAGAGGTAGTGCACCTACGCACTACCTATGTTGAGAGGTGCATAAAAAACACATCAACAGATATTCCCATTGGAAAAATTTTAATGCCCCAAAATTCCTGACACCCACTTAATTTTCTTAAGTGGTACCAAGTCACCCATAGGGGCGACTTAGTCCTTTTTGGCACAAAACTAAAAATTATTTTAAATTTCTAGCACGATTTTGTCCTCTAACCCTTGAGGTCGGCCTATGATGTGTTACTTTCAAGAAATTTTAGTAAAATAAATTATAATTAAGGGTTTTTAACCTCATTTTACATCTCCCATCTCATACAATCATCTATTTTCTAATCATTTACAATCTCTTGCACTGATTAAGAATTCAAGCAAATCAAGCATTATTAAGTCAAGCTATTGGAGTTCTTCATTACATAGCTTCATATTTGAGCATCAATGATGTGGTAATTTTATGACATTTGCATTTGCTTGTTATCTATTTATCATACTCATTTCAATCTATTTCATTATTTAGGGTTTGAATACCAAAGTGGGGTTTGACCAAGGGAAACCCCTATTATCTAACCCTCAACCATTTTTTCCCTTTGGCATGTGACTTTTTTATGTAGATTTGTTAAGAAATAAGTATTGAAAAGTGATAAAAAAGTGCATCAAGTTAATCAAGTCAACATCATCCTATCTCAAGCTTGGAGAGACTTTCTGCCTCATTTTTTGTAGAATCAAGTACAAACACTTGTTAGAAAAGGAAGTACAAACCTGAGACTACAAGATTCTATCCTAAATTTCCCAAAATCTATAGGACAACTAAGTCACCACTAGGGGAAAATTAGTCTCTCTTTCGAGCCTGAAAACTGATTTTGACATTTTTGAACACCCATTTGGTAGATTCTTGTTTTGGCAAAGTTTTCCTAAAAATGGGACTCAGTCACCCAGTCTGGCCTAAGTGTCCTAGTCAACATTTTAGTCAAAGTTCCTTTCAAGGATTCCATAATCTTTCAACATCAAACTTTTGATTGCAGGTGCATTCTTCCATTCTATTATATTATTTCATCATATAGTTGCATTTCTTAGGCATTTTTGCATATCACATTGTGTTTTCCAACACTTTGCATTTTCATAGTTTTGCATCATTAGATTACTTCAATTTCATATTCTTGCATTAGTACATCATAATTATACATAATAAATTTCATTAACATAGCCTTGAGTGTAAACCTTTGCATTTTGGTAACCCTTTCCATCCCCTTTCTCCTTATAGGTGAAAAATCCTAGGAGGAGCAAAGCATTGTGAAATGAGTAAACCAAAATCATTGTTTACATTTTGGTGAACCCGACTCTTTTGAACATTTCTTCTTTCTTATTTTCAAGTGCATATTAGGTTTCATTTGCATTGCATCTTGCATTAGTTAAAGTGCAACCTAGGGTTTTCAATTGCATTAGTGAAAAATTTCATATTAGCTTACACTCTTGCATCATTATTGCATTGAAAAAGACAAAAATTTTGTCATTACATACTGTAGTTGCATTTGTGCATATGAAAGACATAGATTTTCATCTAATAATTCTAAAAAAACAAAAAAAGTCATTAGTGGTACTAAATCACCACCTTCGGCGACTTAGTCCTTTTGCATATTTTGCATTGCATTGTCTATAAATTTCTGGGTATTTTTTGTATTTATGTTTTCTAGTACTACATCTCTATTTTAGTTTATAGAATTATTGATTTTTGTATTTCATTCATCCTAGATTGCATTACATTTGCATCCACCCTATCTCTTGTTGTATTTGTATGAGTGTTTGGTGCCCCATTGATAATACTTTAGTGAGATGAAGTTTTAGACTCATGGCTTCCTAGGATAACACTTTTGTAGTGGACCTTGGGATCTCAAGAGCTCCTACTCCTAGTATGGAAAATGGTGCATTAGGCATGGAAAATACCACTTATATGCCTTCACCTTTTTATCCTATGAATTTTGACACACAAAACAATTAACATTCCACAAGACAAGGTGATTAGTATTCATGAGGACTTTGCACATTTACAACAGGACTTGTCTCTTGAAAACATTTCCACCACTGCCATACCTACCATAGAAAACCTTAATCATTTGATTGAAAGTGATGATGGCTTACAATTCATGAAGATAATTTTTTAGATATACAATAAACATGCTCCTAATACTTCCCAATCAACGACCATAGTCGCAAGACAAGGAGGATCTCACATTCCTTCCCCTTCAACCATAACATCTATACCAACTTATACCACTCCTCAAGTCACAAAAACTCTGCAATAGGTAAGTCGTGTGGCTCCTTTCGCAATTCCAACTAGCATTCCTAGTTCTTTTGTGGCATCAAAAATTCCATCCTCCACCTTCACCCCTCTTAGTGTCCCTTTCACTTCCCCTCACATTACATACACTCCATCTCCATTTTCCCTTCCACCTCATACCACTTGCACCGATCCCATCATTACACAACTCTTTAATACTATTTCATCCATGCAACAACAAATCTCCACCATTAGCCAAAGTCAAAATGCCCCACCTACATATCATGTCTATAGTATTCCATTATCTCTTGAAATATTATGCACTCAGATGCCACAAGGAATTGAAATTCCTAGGTTTGAGAAATGTGAAGGTAAAGGAGACCCTGTTAACCATGTCAATGCTTATACAACTTTATGCAGTGATTTTTTCCTTGATGATAAACTCTTAGCTAAAATTTTTCCTAGGACCCTGAAAGATACTACATTAGAGTGGTTTTCAAACTTACCTAATCATTCAATCCAATCATTTAATGAACTTATGGATGCCTTTGTAAATTATTTCCAAGTCTATATAACTTATAAGGAGACAATGGTCGATTTAATGTGTAGACAAAATGGTGATGAAAAAGTAACTAACTTTATTTCGTGTTATCAGTCATTATATGCTCAAGTTGATGTCAAAATTCCTGATTCGCATCTGTAGAAGATGTTTATCAAAAACTTGCACACAAACCTTTAGGATAAGTTAAAAATGATGAAATTACCTTTGTTCATGTACTTATGCACAACCCTATGTGACTATCATAACTTAGTTTCAAGTCGTGATTCAAAGTCCACTTCTAAACAAGCTGAGAAGTCTAAGCAAAACAATCAAAACAACACACAAAACTTTTGAAAACCAAACCAAGGCTTTTTACAGTTCAATCAACCTTCTCCAAAACCTCCCCAACCTATTTTGAATCAAGTGGCAACTATTAAAGCAGTGGTGCCTTATACATACGGGGACCCAAAGAGACAATTCACCCTCTTACCCAATACCCTTCATAATACAATGAACCAATTTCTCCAGCAAAAAATAATCACTTTACCTATCGTTAAACTACTTGATACCACCAAGCCTTTACCACCCACCTTTAAGCCTAATGCTTATTTCCATTTTCATTATTTCCAAAATGGCCATGACAGTAAACAATGTAAGTGTGTGATCGAAAATAATATGCATAAATGAATTGAAAGAAATATTATTCAAACACACCAATAAGACATTGTATCAAAACAGAATATAAAATATAAGTAAATGCAAACTCAATATTCTGCTTCGATTGTCATCCTATTGTCCTCTATCTTCAGTTTTTTTGTCGATTCCAGCTTTTGCTCTCAGATTTGTAGGCTAGGCTCAACAAACTGTCTTCCTAAAGAATGAGATTTAAATATGATGCATGATGCAAGATTTAGCTATGATATTGAATTGAACTAATATGCTTGAAATAAACATGAGGCTATGATATTAAAATGCTAAAGGAATTAAATGCATGAACTCTAATTAATTGCCTATTACCAATGCTTGGATTCACACAGGTATTTATAGAGTTTTTTGAATGATTCTGATTGGTTGTCTTGATTGACGGTTGTGATAATTCCTGGCAGATCGAATGGCTGAAGAAGGAAGAAACTGAAGAGAAAATAGAAGAAAACCTTGAAAACAAGATTTTTCTATTTTTATGACAGAGAAGAAGATAAGAAGATAAGAAATCATATTTTCTTTAAAAGAATAAAAGAAAGATTTAAAGCTGATAAATAACGAATTAAAAATTCAATTATCTATTTGTGGATGATATTCAGCTTTTTCTTAATTAAATGAAATTTTTAATTAAGCTTTTAAAAGCAGAAGAAAGTTTGTGATAAGAATAAAGCTTTAATCAGGATTTTTTGAAAAAAGCAGAAGATCTCATATTTAAATAAAATATTTAATTATGGTATGAGAAGATTTCACAATCAACTAAAATATCTAATTGTGTTTTAGAAAGAAAGCATAAGATATTTAATTAAATAAGGTTTATTTAATTAAATCACTTTTATGAAATTAATTAAATGAAATATTTAATTAATTAGAAGAAGAATTAAAATAGAAGAAAGAGAAATATTTAAACTTAATTAAATCAAAAGATTTAATTTAAATTCAAACAAATGATAATTAATTTAAATAAATAATATGTATTTATTTAATTAATTAAGTAGACATATGAAAATAATTAAATAAAATAGATTTATTTAATTACGAAAGAAGAATAAGATGAATGAACAATATAATTAAATTAATTAAATTTAATCATACGTAGAGGACTTTTAGATAAATTAATTAAATAATAAATATTTAATTAACTGCTAGAATTATAGACATGACCATTTTTATGTGTATACATTTTGCCCCTCTTTGAAGTGATGTGTGAAACGCATTGCTTCAAAGAAAATATAAAATTTGCCCCGATATGTTTCTGATTTTTGATGTCAATGATGCCCCCTCGGGAGATAAATCACAGAAGATGATGTCGAGAATGATAGGGGAACAGTGATTTAGCTCCCGATAAATGATGTTTGTGATGACCCAGTGAAAAAATAATATGGAAAGAATGGAACATGCCATTAACTCTCACCCTAAAAAACCCTTAAAAGGTAAAAGGGGTAAAATGAAGTGTCATTTTCACCCTGCTGCTATAGTGAAAAGTGAGCTCTGATAGTGACCTGGCGAGATGGAGATCCCATTGCACATGCATAGATTCAAGCGAGCACGTCGATACCAGAGACCAGCTGTGTATGGACCCCCGGTGAGTGATTCCAACTATTTATGATTTCAAATTTCGCACTTTGAATTGATTTTTCAAATGTTTTAGATCGGATTTTAGTTTTTTTCGCACATTTTAGCGCATATGAGAAAAGTTTTAGCGCATTCAAAAAATTATGTAGCACATCTAGGAAATTCTGTAGCGCATCTAGGCGTAGGTAAAAAATTGATCTTTTAGCGCATTCGACAAATAGAGTAGCGCATCTAGGCTAGAATCGGCTAGTTTGATCCTGTAGCGCATCTAGGGCATAGAATTGCACATATAGGGCTAGGTTTTGAAAATGATAAAGTTCCGCTTTTGAGAGTTAGAGTGGTGCATCCACAGGATAGAATAGCGCATCGCGAGTTTCAGTGCATCTGAGAAAAATTTTAGCGCATTTGAGTAAAAATTTAGCGCATCTGTGTTTTAGCACATGTGGGCAACAGAATAGCGCATTTAGGAAATTTTTCACAAAACACTTGTGTGATGAAAAATGATGATTGAAATTGCTTCCTTAGTCAATAGATAGATGAATTATAGTACCATCATGCTGATATGGGAAAAATGATAGAAATGCGGATAAAGAACTGATAACTTTGCTTCCAAAATAGAAAACAAAGAGTAGATAGCTTGATAACTTTGTGACGAACAACAAAGAGTAAACTGAGTGATTGATTGATTTGTGATTGATAACTTTGCTTCTCACGATTGGAAACAAAGAGTAGATGTTTGATAAATTTGCTTTATGTGATAGAAACCAAATAGTAAAATTTTGCATTCATGAATGAAGTACAAAGAGGAAATGATTTGTGTGTTGATAAATTTTCTTTCCTAAAAAGAAAAACAAATAGTAAATGATGATAGAGTAGATTGATTTGATAGATAGATTGATGTAGCACTTGATATGGGTCATTGATTGAATTTGCTGGATAGATAGATCACATGATATGAGTCTGAGTAATGTGTCCTTTGTGATGGTCAAACAAAATAGGAGGCTTTCAAAAGCCTCCAGATTAGAGAGCAGTTCCCCCTATATTGGGAGTGAATAGGAGAGCTTACCCCTTCCGAGCTACAGTTGATAGTGGATTGTGGATTGGGACATTTGTTGGCGATGCCACGAGGCATTCGGGCCAACAGGGGACTGTTGACCACCTTGGCAGAGAGATGGCACTCGGAGCATAACACTTTTCACTTGCCGACTGGTGAGATGAGTGTGACGCCCAAGGATGTGTACAGGATTCTTGGGATTCCAGTTGTTGGTGCCCTTGTGGTTTATGACCACAAGGAGATTGGTGGGACCGAGGCGCTACGACGGATATGCGACGATGCTAGCATTTGTGGTTACTGGATAGATTCAGAGGATTTTAGCAGGTGTCCAGCTTTAGTTGCTGTGTTGGCTGCATTTATTGGAGGCTTCCTTGGACTGGACCATCAGTCGAAGGGATTTGTAGTTGGTTGGGGGAGGATGTTGGAGTGGTTGGTAACACAGCCACGGAGGTTTGCCTGGGGGAGCTGTGTATTGGCCGACATGTATCATGATCTGCATCAGGTTGTATACAGAGGATCCACTAGCTTGGCGAGTGGGGTGACGGTTCTACAGATCTGGGCTTGGGAGCATATTGCGATCACGAGACCTCATTGCATGAGAGATAGGCTAGCAGGGAGACCATATGTGTATGCATATTCTGGTGCACTTGTCTAGCAAAAGCTGGGCAAGGTAGAGTATTGGCGACGAGTATTGGATGATATTGATGCAGTGATATGGAGACCATACACAGATTGTGAGGCATGGGCGACTGATCACTTGGAGATGCTGATTGTCTGTAGGCCACGATATCTGATAGGGCAGACCCCCTTTATTATCAAGATATTTCTAGCATTATGGGTCCTAAGACAATTTGGATTTACATAGGGGATGCCCCAGGGCGTTGCTCATTATGGGCGGTGCAAGGGTGATCTAGGATGGGGGCCATGCATTCGATACTAGGTAGCATACATAGAGTATTCTACCTTACAGCCAGAGGTATGGACCGACAGGTCAGAGGTGCAGGATGCAGGGATGACAGATGATTATGCACAGTATTTCCATACGCATCCATTTCCATGTTTTACAGTGCCAGATGAGCCACGGACGATCGGTATAGCACCACAGCTAGGGGTAGGGAGACAAGAGGATGTGGCCAGCGGAGAGCAGGCGATGGGTGGAGGAGAGGAGGAGGAGGGAGATGAGGAGGAGGGAGAGGAGGGTGAGGAGAGTGGAGATGAGGAGGGGGACAACTCAGATGATAGGGATGATAGGGGGGATGATGGTGGAGGGGAGAGGTGGCAGAGGTTGGATAGTTTGGGCAGAGCATAGATTCTTCGGCGAGCCAGATCCGGTGGTAGACCACGAACAGTGATTAGGGTGTCATCCTCTTCTCAGCAGACATAGATTGCTACATTGCAGGGTCAGGTTCAGACCTTTTAGGGACAGCAGGCACAGCTATAGAGCTAGCTAGCTCAGGCTCAGAGTGTGATAGTGCAGTTACAGGCATAGCAGGCATAGGTTCAGGCTCAGGCACAGGTACAGGCTCAAGCACAGGTATAGGCTCAGGCACCTGCCCCAGATTCCCAGGTGGCATAGTTGGTAGCGGAGAGAGATGCTCTTAGACGATGGGCACTGGAGGCCAAGGGTGTGGCACAGAGACTCATGGGTACCGTAGAGAGTACCTCATTACGGGAGGCCATTGTAGAGGGATTTGAGGTAGCTAGAGAGGCTGAGTACTACAGAGTCTGATATGAGGAGTTGTGTCCTCCCGAGCATCGAGAGCCTTACCCACGATCACAGAGCAGGATGAGGACCCAATCACGGACATCGACACATGGTAGAGAGGTTACAGGGCCTCGACGGGATCCTGATGCGGGGACTAGTGGCAAGCCGCCTCCTTCCGGACCAGCTCCTTCAGGGGCATCTACCAGCTAGTGTTTGGGACCGATATATTTTGCACATATGCAGGGCATGTATATTGAGTTTTGGTCATATCTCATGTATTATGTTTTGAACTTGTTAGTTTCATTGGACATTGGACATTTGTATTATTTTTATGAGTGATGATATGCAGCGGCGATGTTTTTGATGATGATATGTGTGTGTATTTATGATGTGATATGGATGCTACTTTTATGCATGTATGATATGAGATGGATTTTGATATGCTTTTATTGTTTTTTTTTTGTGGACTAATCTTATGATGCAGGATGATCTAATGATATGATGCAAATGGATGATCTATGATGTAAATGCAATGATTATGATAATGTATATATGAGATGTTGATTTTTGAAGTTTGTTGCAAATGCATAAATGAATAGTGTGTGTATGAAATGCATCATGGAATTGTGATAGGAAAATGATAGATAATGAATGTGATACTGATAATGATAATGATGAAAAGATAAATGATATGTTTGGTAATGTTTATGTAATGAAAATGGCAATGTGATGATAAATAAAATGATGAATGAGTGCAATGGTAATGAAATGATATGAGATGATGATGATAAATAAATAGCAAATGATAAATGATAAAATGATAATGACATGATAAACCATAAAGATATGAAAGAAAAAAGTAATGATAATAGTAATTTGAGAAATGATTAGTGATATGAAATGATGAATGAATAAGAAATGCTAATGTTATGAAAACAATGGTAATGAAATGATATGAGATAAGGATCTAATGATAGAAATAATAAGGATAAATGATAATAAATGATAAATGATAATGATAAAAATGAATGAATGAGACATGAGAATGGTAATGGTAATGATAAACGATAAATGATAAATGATAAAAATGAATGAATGAGACATGAGAATGGTAATGGTAATGATAAACGATAAATGATAAATGATAAAAATGAATGAATGAGACATGAGAATGGTAATGGTAACGATAATGATAAATGATAAATGATAAAAATGAATGAATGAGACATGAGAATGGTAATGGTAATGATAAACGATAAATGATAAATGATAAAAATGAATGAATGAGACATGAGAATGGTAATGGTAATGATAAATGATAAAAATGAATGAATGAGACATGAGAATGGTAATGGTAACGATAATGATAAATGATAAATGATAAAAATGAGAAATGAGAATGATAATGATGATGATAATGAATGATAAATGATAATGAGAAAGATAACGATAAAATGATAATGAATGAGAAATGAGAATGATAATGATGATGATAAAATGAATGATAAATGATAATGAGAATGATGATGATAATGAATGAGAAATGAGAATGATAATGATGATAAAATGAATGATAAATGATAATGAGAATGATGATGATAAAATGATAAATGATAAAATGATAATGAATGAATGGGATGTCCAAATGTCCTCCACAAAGAGTTCAAAACTACATGACAATCGTCAATGTTTTCAGTCAGCCTTTCAGAATACTAATGTGAATCCAATATGTAGATATATACAATGATCTAACAAATATGCAACTAAATGAAACTAACCAATTTGTTGAGCCTGTTATAAGCCTTCTTGAATCATCATAGAGTATTTAAAATGTTGGAAGTATGTACAAGCATCAGAAGGGAAATTAGCGCCAATGATGACCTGAGTACAACTTTCATGATTTTTGATATAGCAAGCGAACAAAAGCATCGAGGTATAATTGAACCGAGATGACCCGAGCATTCTTTGCATAAACAGACAAAGATTAACCACCCTTTTGATGCAAATGTGGAACTGTCATTGATGATATTGCTTTGATCATCATGTCCTGTGACATATTTGCATCAGACTGATCGTTAACCTCAAGACAACAAACAAAGAAAAAATCATTCTCATTCCTTGCCACTCTAGTTTAGCACAACATCGAGTGTGCTCCAGAGTAATGATGTCGAAAATCAAACAACCTTTGTTCAAAGTGTAATACTATTATTTCATACATTATTCAGATTTTTGGATCATCCAATAGACAATGATATGATATCTGCTAAAATTTGTTCATGATATGGATCGATGATTGGATAAGGTTTCACGCGATGTGGTTGTTTGTTCGTATGATCAGATTTTATGACATTGTGCAGCTGTTTTAGTATGCTCTGAAAATTTGAGTGCCTCCAGTTGAGTGTTTGCCCCATTTATTGACACAGCTTGCAAAAAGGAATATGTACAATGATCAAGCCATGGTAAGATGCTTTATCACTCTAGGCAAATGATGGCAGGATGATGCGATTATAACCCTAAGATGCGAAAAAGATGCGGAAAAAGGAAGTTGAAAAAAAAAAAAAAAGCCAAAGTGTAAAACACGACCTAACAGATGGAGAGGTACATATAGCGTCTGTTTGCCAAATTTTCACTATCTGTTTTTATTGCATTTTTCTGATTTCTTTTTGATTTTTTTATATTTTTTTGTCAATAGACTGCCTGTTTTCCAGGTTTTCACCCTATGACATTTGTTTGTTTTTTTTGTATTTTTCTGTCAATAGACTGCCTGTTTACCAGGTTTTCACCCTATGACATTTTTTTTATTTTTTTTTATTTTTCTACTATTTTTGAATTTTTTAGACTTTTTTTGGGTATGTGCAGGATCATGGTGTGCCAAAAGTGGCAATATTATGGGTATTTGTAGGGTATGTCTAATGACTTTTTTTCACCCAAAATTAATGAAACTAAAAAGGGTTTTTAGAGGAGATTCTCAGCTTTCCAAAAATATAAATTATGATTTAATTTGAATTTAATAAATAATTATTATTCATTTTCTATTAGAATTATGACTAAAGTCCCGATCGATAGGTTGATTGAAAAATATCTATAACTTTCAACGTATCATATTTTTTAAATCCAAAACATGCTCACATTCTATGCTTCACATAATATAGGATTAAAAAAAAAAATTAAATTTCATGAAGTTTTGACCAAGTTAAGGTGGTCAAAGATTTAGTTTTATATTTTCTAAAAGTTGTAATAAAAATTCATAATTAATTATTTACTTGGAAAAAAATTACAAAAAGTATGCATCACATCCATGAGTCCTCTACTTATATCTAAAATATTATAAAAAAATATTATCATTTTATTGTGGTTAGGGTGGTCAGACAGACACCTACTTCTTATTTTTCCCTGAAATTTAAGTACTACTGCATTGAAATTTTAAATTTTCACCAAATAGATTTTTTTTTTTTAAATAAACCTAGTATTTTAGAAACTACATTCAATTTTCTACAAATTCTATTCTTACATATTTTGAAATAATATAGATAACTTATTCAAATATTTACATCAAGTTGCCTAACACCGATTTTTGTGAATTTTGCCACTTAAGGGCCTATTTTTTGCATGATGATCCTGCACATACCCTTCTGCTGTTTTTGAATTTCTTCAGGACTTTTTTTTTTTGTTTTGTTTTTGTATTTCTTCAGGACTTTTTCTGCTGTTTTTGTATTTCTTTAGGACTTTTTCTGCTGTTTCTTCAGGACTTTTTCTGTTGTTTTTGTATTTCTTCAGGACTTTTTCTAGATGATGATAGCTGACTTAAACATAATATTTCTTGAGATGCATGCTATTGATGGGTTCGTCAAACAGGTCTCCTTTTGGCGTTGACAATTTGTAGGCTCCTGAACCGTAGACTGCAATAACCACGTAAGGACCTAGCCAATTTGGTTCAAACTTTCCTTTCTTTTCTCTGTCTTGTTGATTGCATGGGTTCTCTTTCAGAACTAGATCACCCACTTGAAAGGTACGTGGAATTACTTTGTGATTATAGCTGCGAGACATCATCTATTGGTATGCTTTCAAATGGTTAGCTGCTCTCTATCTCTTTTCATCTAGGAGTTCTAACTCTTGTAGGTGAGAAACTCTGTATTCATCATCTGTTATGAGACCTTTCAGTGATACTCTTAGTGAAGGTATTTCAACCTCTAACGGCAATATGGCTTCTACTCCATAGACCAGGGAAAAAGGTGTTGCTCCTGTTGGTGTTCGGACGCTAGTTCGGTAAGCCCACAAGGCGGGATTGAGTTGAACATGCCAATCTTTCCCTGAATCATTTACTATCTTCTTCAAAATCTTTAGTATAGTCTTGTTTGAGGCCTCTGCTTGGCCATTCCCTTGCGGATAGTAAGGCGTTGAATATCTGTGCTGAATATGGAATCTTTCACAAAGTTCATCAACATCCTGATTCTTGAAAGGTCGACCATTATCTGTAATAATGGCATTAGGAATACCATATCGACAAATAATGTAGTTGAGTATGAAGGATGAAATTTTTTTCCCGGTGACTTTAGATAGAGGTACCGCCTCAATCCACTTAGTGAAATAGTTTGTTTCCGTGATGATGAACTTATGCCCATTTGAAGATGAAGGATGAATTTTTCCTACTAGATCTAACCCCCATTGAGAAAATGGCCAAGTTGGTGTGAACGAGTGAAGTTCTTGTGCAGGAGCATGAATAAGATTCCCATGAATCTGACATTTTGAGCATGTTTTAACAAAAGTGAATGATTCCCTCTCCGTTGTAGGCCAGTAATAATCCATTCTAATCAATTTCTTGGATAAAGTTAGTCCACTTGAATGAGTACCACAAATGCCCCCATGAACTTCATGTAATGCTTTGTCAGATTTGTCACATTCAAGACATCGAAGTAAAGTACCATCCAGACCACGGTGATAAAGGGTATCAGCGATAAGGGTATAGCGAGAGGATTGTCGGATAAAGTTACTTTTTGGTTAGGAGATAAGTCAGGTGGTAAAATGTCATCTTTTAGGTAGGTATAAATCTTACCATACCAGGGTGAATCGGATCCTACCAAGTGGCAGATAACTTGGCTTTTGGGTGTGTCATAAGCAGGTGTAAATAATTGTTCCACCAGAAATTCATAGCGAGTGTGTTTTTCTGGGAGTTGTACCAATGATGCGATCGTAGCCATAGTGTCAACTGCTTTGTTATCAAGTCTTGGAATTTGTGTGAACTGAATGTGTACAAAGTACTTCTTGAAGTCATCGACCATCTTCTTGTATGGCAAAAATTTGTCATTTTTAGTCTGATAATCATCATTGATTTGGTTAATGACTAACTGTGAGTCACCATAGACCTGTAGCTCAGTAATCCTCCATTCCAATGTTGTCTTTAGTCCAGTGATTAGTGCTTCATATTCGGCTATGTTGTTGGTGCATGGAAACATTAGCCTATATGACCGAGGAATAGTATGTCCTTGAGGTGTGACAAAGAGAATGCCTACCCCCGATCCATGTTGAGTAAAAGAACCATCAAAGTATAAATACCATAGTTGCTTGAATTCTGCAGTGAAAATATTGGCATCTGGAAATTCAATGTGCAAAGGGTGCTATGCTTGTAGGGGAGCGTCTGCTAGTTGATCCGTGATAACTTGTCCCTTGATTGCTTTGTGATCATCATAGTGGATGTCAAACTCACTCAAAATCATGACCCATTTTGCTAACCTTCCTGTTAGTGATGCTTTACTTAGTAGATACTTGAGTAGATCAATTTTTGAAATAAGATTGATTATATGAGTTAGCATGTAATGTCAAAATTTCTGTGAAGCAAAGACTACTGCTAAACAAGCCTTCTCAATGAAAGTGTAGTTAAGTTCATGACTTGTTAGTGTTCTGCTGATGTAATAGATTGCACGTTCTTTTCCTTCACGGTCTTCTTGTGCTAATAATTCCCCCAAGGATGTCTCAGTCGTGGCAATATATAGGATCAATGGTTTGTCTGGATTTGGTGGTACTTGAACTGGTGGGTTCATCAAGTACTACTTGATTTGTTGAAATGCTATTTCACATTTGTCATCCCATCTAAAAGGAACATTCTTATGCAGGAGATGTGTGAACGGTAGACTTTTGTCAGCCAATTGCGCAATGAATCTTCTGATGGACTGAAGTCACCCTTGTAATGATCTCAATTGACTGATGTTCTTTGGAGGAGGCATATCCATGATTGCCTGAACTTTAGCAGGATCTACTTCAATTCTCTTTTCTGAAACAATATATCCTAAAAATTTTCCAGATGTGACCCCAAAAACATATTTCTTAGGATTTAGGCGAACTTTGAATTTTTCCAATCTAGTAAATATTTTTGACAGTATTTCTAGGTGTCCTTCTCTGGTATATGATTTTTCCAATATGTCATCCACATAATCTTCCATGAATGTGTGCATCATGTCATGAAAGATTGTAGTCATAGCTCTTTGATAAGTAGCTCCAACATTCTTTAGACCGAAAGGCGTGACATTCCAACAATATGTTCCCCACGGACAAGTGAAAGTTGTTTTCTCTTGGTCTTCTGGGGCAATCTTGATTTGGTTGTAACCAGAGAAACCATCCATTAATGAAAGCATGGCATGGCCAGCTGTTAAATCAACTATAGTGTCGATGTTTGCAAGCGGAAAGTCAACTACAATGCACTCTCTTCTCAGGCCAACTAAGCTTTCGATCAAAAGATTTAATTTAAATTCAAACACATGATAATTAATTTAAATAAATAATATGTATTTATTTAATTAATTAAGTGGACATATGAAAATAATTAAATAAAATAGATTTATTTAATTACGAAAGAAGAATAATATGAATGAACAATATAATTAAATTAATTAAATTTAATCATACGTAGAGGACTTTTAGATAAATTAATTAAATAATAAATATTTAATTAACTGCCACGATTATAGACATGACCATTTTTATGTGTATATAGTAAGCATCTCAAACACTTAGTTTAAGACCTCATTGATCCATGTTTTTTGTCCATTGCAGGTGTTAATGATCAAGGAAATAAGTCTGTTGCACCCCCTAACTAGAATTTACAAATCTTTACCAACCCCATGCCTAAACACAATATTTCATTTTTCAAGGCTAGTGAACCTTCAAACCCTCAAGTCATGAACATTGATACAAATATTGAACAACCTAATATAACTCCAAATGTTACCCACTCTTATGGATGAACTTGTGGATGTGATAGACGTTATCCCTTGTAAGGGCCCAACCAACAAAAATATTGATATCACTTTTTGTTCTAAGGATATACTTAAATAGCTTCCTGATGGTTCTCTTCACATAGCTGGTCAAATCTATGATAATCCCACCAATGGGATATTAATAGATCTCACCTATGGTGAGAATGTGATCACAAAATAATTTCTAGTATTGCATGATCTATATCAAGATGATTATAACAAACAAACTACATGGATTAAAACACACACTGGTTTTGTGTTCCCTACGATTAGATTGATCGCACTCCCCTTACAAATAGGACCCTAAACTTTAGATGTAACATTTTCTATTATTCCACAATTGGACCAATTTCATCTATGACTGGGTCATCCTTGGCTCTACTTGATGAAAGAAGTCCCCTCAGTTGTTCACAAATGTTTGAAGTTTCCACATGGCAATTCGAAATATTTACCATACACCATAGTGGCTTTAATCCTTTATCGTCTAAAGGTATTTTTTCCTTAGAATCCTTTTGGCCCACACCTATGGAACCCATCACCCCCTATAAATATTTCTTTTTCATAACCTTCCAAAACTTCAAAGCCAAACGCATAGTCAAGTTGTCTCTTCGTAACATGTCCCCATTTGCTTCCACTCTACCTATCCTAGATGAAACCATGCTTCAACTTGAGTCTGACATTGAACATACCATAAAACCTCTTGAACAACCACCCATAGACACTTCCATTCCATCATTTAAATGACCAAGGGAAAATGAAACCAATCGTGTCATACCTCCCCGCATTAAAAAAGTGTTTAAAGCTAAAGAGAAATTGATTGACCCATCTTATTTGGTTTCTTCCATTATTCCCCCTCTGGATGAAAAGGAACCTATGATGGATCAACCCACTCTTACACCTCAACAACTTTAAAAAAAAAAAAAACATAAACATAGTGTTAGGGAGCATAGGCATTGTCATCGTCTCTTTGCTCTCCAGTCTCAAATGGAAGAAAATAAAGAAACCCAACCTCCACCTTTGACAAATGAAATATATGACCACCCTCTTTCCCTTTAACTACAACAAGATAAAATAGTCCAGGCCTCACAAAAAAATGAATAAATCCAACAGCCACAACTTTTGATACATCCTTCCTTGGAAATAACCCTTCATCCTCCTATTGTCATCAATCTTGATGATGAGGAGGAGGAGGAGGAGGATGAGATCACAAGAATAGATCAAGAAGTGCATAACAATATAAATTATTTATTTTCATCTACCATGAGCTTAAATGATAAATCTTCTCAACCAAGTGAAGAACCTAGTACATATCCTAGTTCGGCACTTGCAATTCTTCCTTTGGACAGTCAACCACCCTCGCAATATATTGAACATGATTGGGACATGGATGACTCGTTAGATGGTTGACTTGTATTTTCCTAACTAGCCTTTTTGCATTTATTTTCCTTTATCTTTTTCTTTGTATGTGTGTATTGTGTTCCCCCGTATCATGTGTTTGGTATTCTCTCTCTTTGTACACTTTTTCTATTCGTACCTATCTTCTTCTATATGTTGTGCATTGTTTGTTTCACTTTTGTTTTTTGTTCTCATTTTTGGGATGATGCAAAGCATAGAGATGACCTATGTCTCTTCCATGTTGACCCAATCAGTCCCCTTTCCTTTTTAGTTTGTATTTTTCTTGTGTTTTTCCTTTTGGGGATGACACAAGGTATTGAGACCGAAATGTCTCCTTCATGTTGACCAAAAAAAATTTCCTTTTATTTTTCCTTTTTTCTTTTCACTGGTGTTTTCCTTTTCAGGACAATGCAAATCATTGAGACCACATTGTCTCTTCCATGTTGACCCAAAATGAACTTTATTTTTCCCTAGTTTTTTCTCTCTTTGTGTCATTCTTCTAGTTCTATGTGCTTTGGGGAATGATGACAATTTTGAGCTCTTTCATACAAACATTGTAGCAATGAACATAGTGACCACAAATCCATAGATCCCTTATGTGTTGGGTGTATTCCTTTCTAGGGGGAAACCCTCCTTTTTCTTTTAATTTCTTTTAGTTTTTGTTTACATGAAGCAACCTAACTTAGAAACATATGACTTGGCATAAGGGCTTTCCAAGTTTGCTCTCATGTCTTGTTCTCTTTTTGCATGTTCCCTTTGCTACTTCAATGTAATTGCTCTCAAACCATTGTGTAGCAATTCCTTTAAAGTGGGGGGCATACATAACCATATTTTATATTGCATTCTTGCATTCTTAGTGTAGCCTTGTCAATTCATATGATGTGTTTGTCACTTTGTGGATGAAATTGGGTATGATGCCCTTCATCTTAGCATATTACATTCCTCTTAGTGGCCTAATGTGATGCATTGCATCCCCTAAGTTGTGAATATTTTATTCTTTGATTGGTCCTTTCTTGGACACATTAGACACAATGTTCCCTAAGTGATAGACCTCGCACAAACTTAACAAGACTCCTTTGAACAGCTTTCACATTTTCTTTTACATTTTATTTTTTCATTTTAAATTGTTTCCACCTTGCATAACACAGCTTGCATGCCTATTGTACCTTTGCATTTGTTCATGGGTTGTAAGCATACAAATATTTGCTTATCTCATGAAGCATGAACAGACATTTTCTCTTGCAGCACCTTGTTAAAGTTATCAGGAGGTATAACTTCGATATGGTTGAGTGGGAAGCCCATCTAGTGGCATAACTTTCCCCATAGCCACCTTTTTGTTTATGAGTGCATACCAACTAGCATATGTATCTCTCCTTTTTGGATTTCTCACCTTGCAGACAACCAGAAGTTCCATGGCCTAAGAGTGAGTATACTTGGGTGTTCTCACCTGATGAACCACTATGAATTATGTCACCCCATAGTGAGTATGCATCCTCTTTTTCAAACAACTAGCCTAGATCTAATCCACAACAAGCTGGAGAGATGATCAAAGCTTCCATCCTTTTCATCATCATGCATGTTCTTATGTTTGGTTTTCCATGAGATCTTGATCCTGGGGGCTTGATCATCCCTCTTGGTTATTGTTATTTCACCTTACCAATGTGAGTGCATTAGGATCCCTCTTGATATGTATGTTGAGCTACTTTAGCAAAAGTTTGAAGCAAGTTCATCCTCTTACTAAAGTGAGGGCTTAATGTGTCACCAAAAAATGAATAGTTGACACTTTTATGCTCACTTGAGTGTTTCTAATGGGCTTTGGCTTGATTTTTTCTTGATTTAATGTAGTAATGTTGATTAAACATTCAAATTATGATGTCTTGTGAAGGTTTTGTGAAGTTTTGTAAAACATTTGTACACTTTTCTAGACTCTATTCATTACAATTCACCTAAAAATCACCTTTTCAACACTTACTAAGTCCTATTATGAAGTGTTGTAAAGTCTTGTAATAAGAGTTCACTCTTTTCCAGGCTTAATTTTATTAATTCAACCCTTTCTCATGTCTAAATGACCCCATAATACACTTTCCAACTTTTTTCAAGTGTGGTTTTTAGGATATTCCTATTGGACAACTTTTGATACCCCAAAATTTCTGACACCCACTTAATTTTCTTAAGTGGGACCAAGTCGCCCATAGGGGCGACTTAGTCCTTTTTGGCATAAAACACAAAATTATTTTAAATTTCTAGAGGGATTTTTTCCTCTAACCCTTGAGGTCGGCCTGTGATGTGTTACTTTCAGGAAATTTTAGTAAAATTAAGTATAAATAAGGGTTTTTCATCTCCCATCTCATATAATCATCTATTTTCAAATCACTTACAATCTCTTGCACTCATTAAGCATTCAAGAAAATCAAATATTATTAAGTCAAGCTATTGGAGTTCATTGCATATCTTTAGATTTGAGCATCAATGATGTGGTAAGTTTATGACATTTGCATTTGCATGTTATCTATTTATCATAATTTAATTTCAATATATTTCATTGTTTAGGGTTTGATTACCAAAGTGGGGTTTGACCAAGGAAAACCCCTATTCTCTAAACCTCAACCATTTTTCCCCTTTTGTCTGCGACTTTTGTATGAAGATTTGTTAAGAAATAATTATTGAAAAGTGATAAAAAAGTGCATCAAGTCAATCAAGTCAACATCATCCTATTTCAAGCTTGGAGAGACTTTTTGCCCCATTTTTTGCAAAATCAAGTACAAACACCTGTCAGAAAAGGAAATGCAGACCTAAGACTACAAGATTTTGTCCCGAATTTCCCAAATTTTATAGGAGGACTAAGTCACCACTAGGGGAGAATTAGTCTCACTTCCAGGCTTGAAAACTGATTTTGACATTTCTGAACACCCATTTGGAAAATTCTTCTTTTGGCAAAGTTTTCCTAAAACTGGGACTAAGTCGCCCAGTCTAGCCTAAGTGTCCCAGTCAACATTTCAGTCAACTTTTCTAGGATTCTAGAACCTTTCAACATCAAACTTTTGATTCTAGGTGCAACTCTTCCATTCTATTTTGTTATTTCATCATATAGTTGCACTTCTTAGGTATTTCTGCATCACATTGTATTTTCAAACACTTTTCATTTTCATAGTTTTTCATCATTAGATTACTTTAATTTTAGATTACTGCATTATTACATAATAATTAGACATAATAAATTTCATTAACATAGTCTTGAGTGTAAACCTTTGCGTTTTGGTAACCCTTTCCATCCCCTTTCTCCTTTTAGGTGAAAAATCCGAGGAGGAAAGCATTGTGAAATGAGTAAACTAAAATCATTGTTTACATATGTTATGGATGCATATGATATCGATGGATGCATTTTATGTTTATGCTATGATGCTTTATGTTTTTTATGATGTGATGTGAAATTATCGATGTATGGGATTAATGCATATGTAATGTATGATGGATCTATATGGATGTACTTTTATGTGATTGATGCAAATATATATTATGCTTTGATTGATGATGGATGTAATGCAATGATATGTTTTTTTTTTCATTATCTTTTTCCATGTACGATATGATGAAGCAAGAAGTATGTATGTGATAATTTTGATAATGCTGATATGGTTATGTGATGGATGATAATGCAAATTTGTTATTTATGAGATGCTTAGAGTAACCAATCTATATTATTTTAAACACCTTAAATGATAATGCAATGATGGATGATGTTTTCTATTATGATGATATGTATGATATGTATGATATGTATTATGTTGATATTTTGTGGATGTATGATGGATGCAAATAGATTTTTTTTTGGAATGTCATAATACCATGTTAGGATTACTATATGGAGAAGATAGAAGAAAGAAGGATCAACCCTTGAGTTCAAGATGATGTAGAAGTCCAACAAGTCTATGAGTCATTCATACTTTATTAGATATGATGATGAGTGATGATGATGATGTTTTTCTTATCATGGATTGGGGATGTAAAGAGCATTACTTTCCTTATTTTTGATAACAAACATAGATATAATGCATCAAGGTATATAAAACTAGGATGGTGTTGTACCTAGTGAGATGAACTTTTGCTCGACAATCAGATAGGAGCATCCTTGTTCACACCTGGCATACGAAACTTTATTAGGATGTACTTTGGATATTTCAAACATCTTGGACCAAAACATAAAGAGGAAAAACCTCAAAATGTAATAATCAACAAGATGTCCAAAACATCCTCCCTACACATCAAACAAAATTTAGCTTGACCAAGGTTATATTACAAGCATATCCAACAAACACAACAAATGAAAGATAATGATCAATTCCCCATTCCTTTCTCTCTAAATTGTATTGATTAGACATCATTGAGAGGTCATTGGAATGAGTGAAATAAGATAAATCGACATCACAAAGAACAAGTAAACAAACAAGTTAATGTTCTCCATACCTCTTGCCAAGAGTAAACTACGATGATGTCTAATGTTGATTTCCATTGTAGGAAGGATGCATCATAGGACATGATATTATCAGATGATTGTGAGATTAATGGGATAATGGAATATTGATACCAAGGGTTGACCAACTTGCTGACCTACTGACCTAGACTTAAGATCCTAACATTTGAGTTTTCACTTTTAATTTGTTATACTTGTTCCTGATTGTTTCACCAAAGGTTGAGGGTGATGATCATTTATTCTGAGTGGATGTTTATTGTGGGAGAAAGTGGAATGGGATGGATTATTTTGGGTTTTTTGAATGTTTTTGTTATTTTGAAATATTTTGAGGTTCTTTTTTGGATTTTTGAGATGTTTTACAAATGTTTTGATTTTCCAATGTTTTTGTGTTTTCTGATATTTTGACCAATAACCTAACCTAAGGACCTATCCTAAGGGACTCGAGGGCTAATAAAAGATTAGCCTTGCCTATGTTATACATGTAGAGACCATATAGTTCAATTGACACTGACTATGTTATTGATGAAGAATATGAACATGTATGGATTGTCAGTTTTATCATGGCAGACTCCTAAAGGTCTGACCTAATGTCTTAGGGGGTGATCAAAGATTAGCCTTGCCTGTGTTCAAGCTCAAAGACAATGTAGTTCAACATGATGACTCTATTTTTTACTTTTTCTATTTTTGACCTATTTTTTGGGATTTTTGACATGTTTTGGATGTTTTTGGATTTTTTGGTTTTAAGGAAGATTTCAAGAATAGACATGAATTTGATCCAATGTAGGTATAAGAACATGCCCCTAGCATGATGCGATAGACTACTCTGATATAGGTTGGAACAATTGACCTTAGGAATGTTCCAAGTAGTTTTAGGATGGAACAAGATACTGACACCGGATTAAGCTATGATGTGGACGTGGATGGGTAATGGAAGGATCAATGGAATGTGATGGGTGAATGCAATGGAAAGTGATAATAGGTGATGCAGAAAAAGGTGAAGATTCATGGTAGATGGAAAGTGCTTATTTACACAAGGTGTTTGTTTTCTAGTTTTTGACCAAGGTACTTGCCCAAATCACCACTAAAGTGGTTTTCACTAGAGGATTTTTTTTTGTTACTATTTTTAATCCTTTTTCTAAAATTTTTTTGGATTTTTTATATTTTTTTACTTTTTTATTTATACCTTGCAAGCTTAGGCATAAAACTTTTTGAGATGGGATCTATTGATGGTCTCATATATATGCTCACCTTCGAGTGTGGATAACTGATATGCTCCTAATTTGTAACTTGCAATGATGACAAAGGGTCCCAACCAGTTGGGTTCAAATTTTCCCTTGTCTGGATTTGGTACATTCTTCTGATTTTCTTTCAATACAAGCTCTTTGACTTGAAATGACCAACTCTTTATTTTCTTATTATAGCTCCTTTTGAGACAATTTTGATAGACCTGTAGATGGTTTAAGGTATCCATGCACCACTAGTATAATAGTTCTAGCTCGCTTAACCATGACACTTAATACTCTTCATTGATATTAAGATTATGCAATGATATTCTTAAGGATAGGAGTTTGATCTCAATGGGAAGGATGTTGCACCTATAGGCGTGTGAATACTCATTCAATTGGACCATAAAGAAAGATTTAGCTATAGGTACCAATTGTGACCAATTTCACTACCTATTTTCTTGAAGATTTTTAGGATGGTTTTATTAGAAGCCTCAGCCTAACCATTACCTTGGGGGTAGTATGGAGTGGACAAGTGATGTTGGATATTGAATTTTTGGCATATCTCACAAACATCCTAGTTCTTGAAAGGTGTCCCATTATCTGAGATAAGTGCTTGTGGGACAGCGTAACAACAAATGAGGTAATTTAGGATAAATTTGGAGATCTGCTTCCCTATGATATAGTTCATGGGGATGGATCCTACCCACTTTATGAAGTATTCTATGGTAGTTATGATGAACTTGTGTCCATTAGATGAGGTGGGTGTGATTTTGTCGATGAGATCAAGCCCCCATTGTGAAAAGGGCCAAGGTGTTATAATCGGTTGGAGCTCCTGAGCTGGTGCATGGATTAGGCCCCCATGATGTTCGAATTGCAAAAAAATTTGGACATACTCATGAGATTCCTTCTCCATTGTAGGATAGTAGTACCTAGTCCTCAATAGCCTCTTGGCCAAGGTCATCCCACTAGAATTCCAACCACAAATACCATCATGTACATCTGTTAAAGTAGTCAAAGCTTCCTCAGGGTTAAGGCATTGCAAGAGGGTTCCTTTGATACTCCTACAGTAATGGGTGTCTCCTAAGATGAAAATATGGGATGAATTTTTGATAAAGGTTCTCTTAAGGTTTGGGGTGATGTCGATGGGGAGGACTCCTATTTTTAGGTAGGTGAATATGTCATGGTACCAAGGATCACTGAGACCAACAATGTCACACACAAACTTAGATTTCGGTACCTCAAAAGTTGGTATGATAATCTTCTCTACCAAGAATTCATGTTTATAGACGTTGTGTGGGATATCTAGTAATGATCCAATTATTGCCATAGCGTTAGCTACTCTATTGTTTATCCTTGGTATTTGCTCAAATGTTACGTCAATAAAGAATTTCTTAAGATCCTCCACTGGTTTCTTGTATGGTGTAAGTTTGTCATCCTTTGTATGATATTCATCATTGACCTAGTTGATAATTAGCTATGAGTCCCTATAAACCTTAAGTTCCATTATTTTCCACTGTACTACAATACAAAGTCTTATTACAAGGGTCTCATACTAGAAAATGTTGGTGCATATGAAAGACAACTTGTATGATTTTGGGATATAGTCCCCTTGTGGTGTGATGAAAAGGAATCCTACTTCTAATCCATGTTGTGTGTATGGCCCGTCAAAATACCTTCCAATGATCTATTGCATTAAGGTTGATAATGGACTCATCTAGAAATTTTGATACTAGCAGGTTCTCTGAATATATAGATGCCTCTTCCAATTGATCTATGATTACTTGTCCCTTGATGGATTTCCATTCTATATACTCAATGTCATATTTTGTTAGGATCATGACCCACTTAGCTATTCGCCTTGTGAGAATTTCTTTAGAAAGTAAATATTTTAGGGGGTCTCTCTTGGCGATGATTTTTATCTAATGATCCAACATGTAGTGCCTAGACTTTTGGGATGCAAACACTACCGCGAGGCAATCCTTCTCAATGAACATGTAGTTTAGCTCGTGTCCCACCAAGGTCCTACTAATATAGTAAATGGATTTTTCATTCCTTGTTTTTTCATGCTGAGCTAAGAGATCCCCTTCTCTTGCTACCATAGCTGATATGTAGAGAATTAATGGTTTGTTTTAGATTGGTTTCATAAGGACCAACGGTGTCAGCAAGTATTCCTTGATTTGATTAAATGATTGATCACATTTATCATACCATTTAATGCTACTCCTTTGTGGAGTAGATGAAAATATGGGATGGTTTTATCTGGTAATTACGTTATTAATCTACGAATGGATTGGAGCCTTCCCTGCAAACCCCTTAATTTCTTTAATGTCTATGGTGCTTCCATTTCAAGGATTGCTTTGAATTTTGTAGGGCCTATCTCGATTCCTCTCATTGATACAATATACCCTAGGAGCTTTCCTAATTGCATTTCAAAGACACATTTCTTGGGATTGAGTCTTACCTTATATTCTTTTAATTTTTCAAAGATTTGTACCTAGCATTGATATGTGGTCTTGACGATTTCTTGATTTGGCTAGTATGTCATCCACATATTCCTCTATAGATTTGTGGGTCATGTCATGGAAAATCAAAGTCATAGCCCTTTGGTATGTAGCTATGGCATTCTTTAACCCAAATGACATCATGTTCCAGTAGTAAGTGCCCCATGGACAGGTGAAAGTTATTTTATGTTGATCATCCTTTGCTATCATAATCTAATTGTACCCTAAAAACTTGTCCATCAATGATAACATTTCATTCCCTACCATTAGATCTACAATCATGTCTATGTCGAGAAGAGGAAAGTCATCCTTAGGAAATGTTTTCTTTAGGCACCTAAAGTCGATAAAGATACAGATGCCCCTAGTGGGCTTAGAAATAGGTACAAGGTTGGAAAAACATTTTGGATAATTAAAGGGTCATATGAAGCCAGCATCAAGGAGTTTCTGCAATTTATTTTTGACCAATAATGTGATCTATGGATTCATCTTTCTCAATTTTTTTCTTGCTGATTTTACCTCTGGATAGAAGGCTAGATGATGAACCACTACCTCTAGATCAAGGCTTGGCATCTTAGCATAGTTCAATGCAAAATTCACTTTCCTTTCTTTTAGAAATATAGCTAGATTTTCTTGATCCTTGGTCAAAAGTGACTCAACATAGAAAGTGATGTGTAGTGTCTCTTCAATTCCTAGATTGATTGGGTTGCATTTTCCTGACAGTACTACTAATTTTTCCTAATGGAGGGTTCTAAGGGGAAGATTGAATCCCTCATACTTTGGTGCCTCAGAGAGGTTTTCACATCAAATACATCCTTTCTTTTTACTAGTTTTGGATCAGAAAGTTCCATAATGTGGTTTTCACTTAGAGACCTAGATGTTACTCTTAAATTTTCTATTTTTGTGACTAGGAGATTCAATTATTTCCTTGTTGTACACATGTGTATCTAGCTAAATATCAAACCCTGCTTTGTGATGCCCATATGGTAGAGTATCCCTTAGTCCCATGAATTTTGAGAGAGCCTAATCATTTTCAAATATGTCTCAGATTGGTGGCCATTGTTGGTCATAATCGATGAGTTGGGGATAAAAAAAATTTAGTTCAATGGCTTGGTTACTCAACTCAAAATCCATGGTAGTGATCATAAAAAGGGAGGAATCCTCATATAACATGGGTAAATCACAGATGGGATTGTCATCATACATGTTAGTTATATCGAATGTATAGTTATCTGGGGGTAGAGCAGTGGATACTAGTAATTAAGGAGGAGCTTTGACTTTTTTAACAGGGGTACCTTTGCCAAGAATGGTTGTCTTTATAGGGGTACATCAAAGGCCAAGATTCTTTAGGTGCTTCTTAAGAATGATAGGTTCTAAAAGGTTGTTGTCATTTTTCTTGAGCTTTTCATTTTTGTTGTAGCCCCATTCACACATTAACTATAGTACTTTGTTATCATCTTCCATGGGAAGGTCAGGTATGGGTCTTTCATCTTGATACAATAGGCTTGATGCATCCTTTTCATCCACCACTTCTTTGCTTAGGTCTCCCCATTTTCGAAGGTGGTAGGTTATGTTTTGAAGGTCTGAGATGTTTCAATTGGTTGTGGTTTCCCTTGAGATCACAAAGGCACTCTTTTTCATTTTATAGTCTCCTCACCTATTATCTTGGATTATAGCTTTGACATCTGGGATGTTTTGAATGGTAGGTGTCTTTGTCTTAGAAGTAGAGGCTAGAGTGGATGGGTCAATATATAGAGATGTGGATCCCTCATCATTTTTTGGGACTTGGGGGATCTTATAATACTTGTCCTCCAAATTTTTGCAATAATAGAATAGTTTAGGGTCTCCATGGATTGTGAATTCTTGATTTTGGTAAGGGAATTTAACACATTGGTGGACAGTGGATGCGACAGCTTGCATCCCATGGATCCATGGGTGCCCTAGGAGGATATTGTATAGGAGTTCAAGGTCCAAGACTTGGAAAGTATTCTCCATGATTGCTAGCCCTACTTGGATAGGGAGTTGAATGGTTCCTTGAGACACCCATTCTTGATTATCATAAGCCCTAATAGGGATAATTTTACCTTTCTCAATGACATCTTCAAAGAATCCCAAATTCCTTATTAGATATAAAGTACAAATATTCAAACCCGCACCTCCATCCACCAAGACTTGTTTGACTTTGTTCTTGTGGACAAGGACTTCAAGATGGAGTGCATGGTTTTGAGATGGTTGGGTTGGGAGATCATGCTCAAAGAATGTGAGGATATGCAGTGTAGTGATATGTCTGACCATAGCTTGAAATTGGTCAGCATAAAGGTTTGTTGGGAACAAAATATGTAGCAAATTCCTTCTCTAGGATGTCCTTATGTGTGGGAAATATGTTTAGCAACTTCATGATGGAGATATAGTTGAGGGTCTTTTATAGTTGATCTAGGTCATTACAACCATTAGGGATTGATTTTGGATTCGTGGTGGGTGCCTTGGGTGGTGGTGAAGGTCCTGGGATGGAAATTTTTCCACTACAAGTGGTGACTCCACTCTCGGCTCTAGGTCCTTTGATATTGAATACTATTACTCATTCATCCAAGGATGCAACAACATGGTCATAAATATGGTTTACATTGTGGTAGCTCTTTTCTTTACCATTATTTTTCCTTTACTGTGATCCACCATTGAATACGTGTATATTTTGAGGTCTTGATTTGAGGCTGGTTGTTCAATGGTTATGGTATTATCATCAATGATATCTTGGATCAAGTTTTTAAGTCACATATAGCTAGCTATTGTGTGTCCCTTTATTTTGTGAAAATTGTAGAGATTTTTCTTGTTATACCTATTGATGCCTAAAATTGCTAGACACACAGCCTTATGGGAAACTCAATTAATGGAGGGACCAATGCACTAAATTGAGTAACCTCTAGGTTTTAAAGAAGTTGGCTCTTCATGTATTACAGGTTGGAAAGGGAAAAGGAAGTAGATATATTAAAATAAAATCTAATATAAGGAAATGCACCAAGATTTAAGTAAATAGACATGGGAAATCTTCCTTTCGGGTTAGATTTGAGGGCTTGTTCAACAATCTACATGCCCAAAAATAACAATAAATATAGATAAAAATACCAAGAAGTCAATAAAATAACATAATATAACTTTCATATGCATTCATTGAACATGAAGACTTCAAAACATTCTAAACAACAAATTTATATTGAGATTATAGAAGTCTAGCAAATAAACTACTCAGTACAACAAAACTAGCACAGTATAAAGTTTTATCAATTGACTAAGAAATAGAGAGGCTAAACAAATTGGCATAGTGTGTTAGTCTTAATAAAATAAACTAGAAAACAATACAAAGGCCAAGAGTCTTTTTCTCTTTTTCCTATGTATATTTGAACCCTTTTTTAGAGAGTCAAAGCAGCATATATAGATCTTTCCACTACCTGAAATCCAATAACAGAAAAGATTCCCTAAGCATAGGACATGTCATTCAACACAATGATTCTTTCTAACTGAAATGGATTTTTGTTCCCTCTAACCAAGTGCACCCTCCTAAAAATGATGAGTGTGGTCCAAAAATAAAATCAACAGAAATCTCTTGAAGACATTGTCAACTTCCCAGAGAGTTGGTTAGGACATGTGGCATAGAGGTGGTGCTTCCCATTCATTCATCCTTCTCTTGTGCACATGATCCCCATGGAGATGACATGTGGTGAAATCTACGTTCAAAGATTTGACTGTGAGGTCCAATAGAAAGGAGCCGATGGTAGGATGCAATGTGGCAGATGGGCGAAGCTTGGAGGAAAAACAAAGGAGAGAGGATCCTCAAAGGAACGTACTACAAAAATGTCGTGAAAGGGTAGAGCTCATAGGATAAACAAAGGGAGAAAAGTTTCAAAGGCATGCATAGCTGACACGTGAAGAAAGGGTGGAGCTTGGAGGAGAAACAAAGGCAGAAAACTTTCAAAGGCATGTGCGGCTGACATGTGGTGCAAGCAGATGAAGGCGCTACAAAAAGGAGCCTAGAAATATGCAAACATATGATGTGTGGGTCAGGGCCAATGCAAAACCAACAATATCAACCAAGAGGGAGCTTTAATAATTTTTAAATCTACAGCTTTTGGTCACTATCAAGGGTATTTCGCCCATGGAATGGGAACCCAAAATTTCTAGTTTGAAGACAGGAGCCTTATCCATTGGGAAATAATCAGAGAACTGAAACTGAGGTCTATAGAGGTAGGATTTCAACCTCAAATGGCATTGATAAGGTGCATATATTCTCTTGTACCTCATGCAAATTGACAATTTCTTTGAAGGACAACTCCATAGAGATCCCAAACCCAAACTCAAGTTGGAAAAGAAGCCATGCTATCAGATGTATGGCACCTTTAATGTTCACTATCGTGGAAGGTTTACCGAATTTTTGGAAAGAAGATAAATTCTATTGTTTTCCCTTGATATTTGCTACAATATGCTCCATTGTGACCATTGAATCATAAAGGAGAAAAGGAGAAGGCAAGCCCAACTGATTCAAGTGAGAAAATTGCATTTTCATATTATTTATAGTTAGACTCAGTGAAACCAAACAACTATTAGCTTGGAGGATTTTTGCATTATAACAGATGAATTCCTTTACCCATTTGGCAGTCGACCTTTGGTCATCTATCCCTACCTTCGCCAAGTTTGCATCTGTCACCGTGTACAATTTATCCAACAATTTCTCAGCCTTGAGCACCTTTTCAGCAATGAATTGAGGAACCTGCTTGATTGTACCATGCACCTCCCTACTTAAATTTGGCATGTCCACCATGAATTATAGGGCTAGTTGTAGGGACAAATAGAAAGACTTAACCTTCTCCCAGTATGAGGCATATAATTTTTGAGCCACCAAAAGGAGATATGATTAAGGAGCATACGATTGGGAAGGAATTTTCAAAAGACTTATCTCCACCTCCTTAGACTCGGTCTCCTCCATCAACTCATCAATTTTCTTGTCAGCTGAAGAGAGTTGTTCTTGTAGAGTTCCCAACCTGGTATTCTTTCTTTTCAATAGCTCTTCAGCTTGACCTTGGGTTCTGGATTCCTTTTCCAAAGAGCTTTATTTCTTGGATCTCCTTTTTCAATTGAGCCTATCAATCCTAGAGCTCCTTGTCATTTTGTTGTATTTCCTACTCCAATTGAGCTCACTGATCCCAAATCTCCCTATTTTTCTCTTGGGTTTCTCTCTCCACCAGAGCCAACCACTCCTAAAGCTCCTAGTTTTTCTACTACATACTAGGAACCAGGCTAGGATCCTAGGATTGGAACTTTGCAAGTTCCTCCTAGAGTCTGGCCTTTTCCACCTACGCTTGAGACAAGCATGCAATTTCATCATCCTTATCCTTTTCCCTTTTCTATAGGATTCCACTCTTTTCTTAACGTTCTTGAGCTCTTCTTCCCTCTTTTTCAGTTGATAACTATGCTTCAAAAATTTTGTAGTCACAACCTGTTGAGTTTCCTCAATTAGCTTAACTTTGTCTCATGGTCAGGCTATGTGTAGATTGATCCCTATAGCATGGATTGTATAATCCTCAATTTGCATCTACCCTTGAGGTTTGGTGATGTTAGGCATCATGATTGCAAATGTTAATGACCCCTAAATTTCATTAAAGAGGGTTTGCACACATGGCTCGGTAGGCTTTGTTGTATCTTTTTCTTTTATTTTCTAGGCTCTTCTAGCCCACATAGCCTTAGTCATGATATTTTTCCCAATAAACTTTGTTGGTGACCTAATCAATTCACCGATGAAGGGTGCAACAAGAGGAAGAGAAAAAGGGAATGAAATAATTACAGACTCGAATGATTTTTTCTTTGGCAAAGTGACCATCAATGAGGAAAAGGGGGGAATACAATGTTAGGCTTTGGTTGGGGAAGTGATGGAAGGAATAAAAAGAGGTGGTGGTGGTAGTAGAGATGTAGAGGTTACCATCTGTTGGGTAGGTTGAGTCAGACTCAACGTGGTGGAAGCAAAAGGGTTTGCAATAGAAGGTTCAAATTGGGCCCCAACAAAAGATGAAAGAGACCACAAGAGAGTAAAAGCTACTTGACCCACTGGGGAGAAGGAAGAATAATATGGGATTTGCAAGGGGGGGAAGTAGAAAATTGTAGGAAAATGCTAGAGGCAGTCAAACATGATGACACAATCGGGTTAACAAAATACTAAGAAGTGAGAAGAGAAGGAGATAAGAGTCCCTGTGTCACAGAAGAATCTAGTCCTTGGCTCATTGTTGCAAGCACTTGTGAGCTTCCTCCTAGAGTGGCATTAGTGTGCATCCTCTTCCTAGAGTCCACACAGAAACCAGCTTCCTTACCCCACTTTCATCAAAGATAGACAAACCCATATTGTTTCTAAAGAAATCAAGGTTTTGGTGCAAAAACATGTGAGCAAGGAAAGAAGAAAACTCGAATCTATACTTTGTGTGATATTCCTTGAATTGGTCCAGCATCTCCTAAACAATGATCTCTGTGAAGTTGTACCAGAATAAAGAATGTTGTCTTCTTAACTAAAAATCCAAACCCATTTGAAACTCTTGAACCTCCTTGTCACTATCTAAGCAGCAAACAAAATCCAACATAGAGAAGACATCTTGCATGTTTAATTTAAAAATATTATGCCCAACTAGAAACTATGGCAGCACTTATCTTCCTTGGACCTTTTTGTTTCTTGATTATAAAAACTTAGAGCAAGGGTTCTAGTTCTCCAGAATTTTTTTGAGCCACCTATTCATGGTGTTTTCTACACAGCAACTCAGACAAAATATGGAAATCCTATCTCTCTTGAAAGGTAAATCTCCATCAGCAAGCCTCAAGAGATAACCCCAAGGTCTCTAATGTTAGGTCTTGACAATGCATAAACAACTCAATGATAAATGTGAAAATGTTGGTAATCACAAAGGGGCCTTACTACAAGAAAATACTAAATCTTTAATTTATCAAATCTAGCAATATGATGATACTGTTGGTGTAATTAATATTTAATTACACTTTGCATTAGTTTACTTAGGCTTTATTTAATTCCTAAGTTATAAGTTTTATCCTTATCTTATCGAGCTATCTTGTTGCTCAAGATAAGAATAGGTTTATGCATCTTTTCTTTTATAAAGAAAATTATCTCTTGTAATTATTTGTACTTCAAATATATCAATTTGCACATCTTTTGCAAATCTCTATTTTTTCGTTTTTCTCTTTTGTGGAAGGTGATTTTTCTGGTTTGCAATCAAATCTTGGTTTCTAACATGGTATCAGAGCCTCAATTTGCAGCCCCTTCTCATCTTTTTTGGAGGAATACAGTGCAGACCTCGCTCGAGGTCCCTCGAGGGTTTCATTCATTGAGCATCATTATGCAGCGTCTTGGATCAGATCGGGGTTTTCTGTTGGATTCAAAGCACTAGAAAAACTCAGAAATGACTTTTATTTCATTGATTTTCATCACCGTTTGCTAGATCTGTGAGGGTTTTAAGCTTGATGATTTTTCTGATAGATCCGGGCATCACCTAATTTTTGGAGCACTTTGGGGCCAAACGGACCTAGCCGTTGGATTCCCAGTGCCCATAAACCCCTATTTCCATATAAAATTCATTTGATTTGGACACAGTCATCCGGAGAGGAAAAAAAAAATTTCCCAAGGGCCATATAGCCCCCAAGCATGACTCCCAAGGCACATATTTTGAAAAAAAATAAAAAAATCATTAAAAAATCAAAATTTTGGTGTTGGGTTTTTCACCACCCATTTAAAAGTGAGCATCGCCCAGCGGCCACCCAACCTCCACCGCCACCCTCTCTAGTGTCGCTCCCCACTGCTCAGTCTTCTGTTCAGCCCCCCTCAGGCCCTTTTCTCTCTACCCGGGGTCGTGTGGAGAACCGGGAGCTCTGCACCCGTCTGCCACTCCGCCTGGGTTAAGCCCTCGAGGGCTTCACTTAACCAATCAGGGTCACATTTGCACCCAAGCACCCACGCCTAGCCCCTGTCGAGTTCTAAGCCCCACCGAATGGTCCTATGAGAGACCAAGGGCTTCAGCCCATCCCCCTACGCACCAACCCCTGGTCTTGGATATGACTAGGGGCCGATTGTTTTTAGCTCCTAAGGGCTTCTCGGGGCCAAATTGGACATTTTTGGACAACTTTCACAGAAACGAGCGTAACTTGGGCATACAGTGTCCTTTTTTTGCAAACAAGATATCGTCGGAAAGCTATTTTTGAGCTCTACGCAATGGTGTAGGTTTGATTTTTTGGATTTTCTTTTTTATTCCCTTTTCAGCCTCGGAAGTTAGATGTTGCCATTTTCACTCTAGAAAGCATATCTTTTGACTTTCTTATCTATTTTTCATGATTTTCATGGTGATGGAAATCTGGTTTTGGCCTATATGCAGATCTGAGGTCATTTATAGAAAATGTGTAAATTATTTTATGCATGCATTCATTTTTGTTTCATGCTCTAGGTTTGCATTTTCACTTATGTTTCTCTAGTTTTGCATTTTCTCCTTCTACAATCATTGGGTATTGCAATAATGAACTGATATAAAGTTCCATTAAGGGGGGTTCTTGCATCCATTATATGTATTGGTGACAACTCGCATGAGTTTGTCTAGTTTCCTATTGTCTCCTTTTAGCTTCTTTCTTGCTTAGCTAGATACATCTTTGGTTTGCTTTAGTTCACACTTCACATTGGGATTTTATAGTTCTTGATCCACATTGGTTCAGATCTTTCTCATTTGAGGGCCATGTTTTTATGGTCAATGTTCCAAAATATTGATGGTACTCATCCTATGGGTAGTTTTAGATTCAGTTTAGCATTGGCTTTGAGACACATAGCTTCCAGATTTGTCATCATTATGGGTTCATTCATCCTTTCATCTGTTGTTGCTTACAAATTCTAGGGTTGATCCAGTATGTGAGTTTCTAGTGTTCCTTGGCATCGGGTCTGCTATTACATTTGTGATTCCATTTTTGGTTTTAGTTGTAGACAAAATTATCTTTCCTTGCTTGCCAGATTTGGGGTTCTAGTGTTGCTTCATCAATGTTCTTCTAGTGCTTCTTTACAGTAGTTCATCTCTCTGAGGGGGAGGTTTCCCAGTGGGTTTTCTCTCTCTTTGCATTTGTACATGTGTAACTGATCAGGCCTTGTTTCCAGGACTCATATTTGCATAATAATCTACTTCTCCCTAAGTTGCACTTATGGGGGGGTGTTGGTGTAATTAATATTTAATTACACTTTGCATAAGTTTACTTAGGCTTTATTTAATTCCTAAGTTATAGGTTTTATCCTTATCTTATCGAGCTATCTTGTTGCTTAAGATAAGATTAGGTTTATGCATCTTTTCTTTTATAAATCAAATTATCTCTTGTAATTATTTGTACTTAGAATATATCAATTTATACATCTTTTGCAAATCTCTACCTTTTCATTTTTCTCTTCTGTGGAAGGTGATTTTTCTAGTTTGCAATCAAATCTTGGTTTCTAACAGATGCTTCAATCCTAAATCCAACTAAAATTATAAAAGAAATAACTAAAGATAAGGGTTTTAAGGGAGACTCCTAAGATTGAAACTATTCCTAAGATTAACAATGCAAATGATGAAATATTTGAAATGGACCAATCCCTCATAAACTAATTCCTACTTGACCTAGATGAATCTGCAATCTCACATAAATAGTGCAATCTTCTAAGGTATTAAAGAGTTTCAAATCATGAACACTCATCCAAGAAAACCCTATTGCAATTGAAATGGATAAACCTTCACAATTGAACTAAGCACAATAAATTTGAGGTCCAGGCTAACTTTGCAAAGCAATGGACAATCAGATAGCTACAAAAAGTATGGACCAGGGATTTTTGTAAACACTTCAAGCATCAAACCATAAACACCATTGAATCATGTCTAATTCTAAATCTAGTATATATCTAATACTTCCCAAGCAATCTCAAAGATAGAATAGCAAGAACCATGCAAGATAAATCAACACGAGAATTCACCAAAAGCACAATGTCTCCAATTGTATTTAACCACCCAATAATAGCAACAATTCCAGTGTTCTGTGTTACATCACTTGCTCAAAATGAACTAAATTCTAACTCTTTCTCTACTACTTAATTCGCTTTTGTATCAAAACTATCTATCTAGCCCTTACAAATGAGGCAAAATGCCATATTAATAGAAAAACCCCCGAAGGCATGTCAGCCTAATTAGAATTTACAATAATAATAAATGGACATAAAACAAGTCAGCCAAGAGAAATTCAAGATAAGAAAGAATATGCCTTAAATGTAGGAACTCCATCCAGGTTGGCCTGGGATCTTCAATATAGTTCGGACCAATGCATGAAAAATAATAGGGAAGTACAAATTTTGATGTAACCTTACATTAACTGCTTTCCCCTTTGTCTTTATTTTGATCCACCCTATCATGCACCATCAAAAGTACCCTATCCAAGTTGGCTATAGGTGGCAGAGATAAAACCTTAATTCTCCTCTCGATAGATTTAATATTTTCTCTTGATTACTCCATTGAATTATCCCACTCAACCCCATTGGTTTGATATTTGTCAATAACTGCAATATAGGTGGCCTCATCTTCCAACTGGTGTTTAGTAACTGGATCCTCACTGCTTCGAGAATATACATCTTTCCACCATTTTCTCAACTACTCTAAGTTCAAATGCTTTGGTGCAAACTTCCTTCTCCTAGTCATCACCTCAAAGAAAGAAATGCATATATCATAGATATCAGTCAGAGGACCTTCAATTTTCCTCCTCTACTTCTATATCTTCTTCAAAACCTTTTTCCTTATTTGCAAAGCTTCAAACCATTCCCAAGGTTCTGCAACTCTGGAGGAAGGGAGAATTCCATCACTCACCTGCTTATCCTCAGTGTATTCCATGATGGTCTTGGTCTTTTGCAACAGGAGATCTACATCATCTTTATCTTGAGCCAATACATCTTTCAACCAATCTATTGCCCTCATTACATCTCCTCTAGTTGAAAGTATGTCTTTGATAGCATTATCTCACTTATTTTGTACCCCTTGTAACTAGTTTGTTATTTCAAGAGTAGTGGCCTTCATTCTTTCAAACTCAGTTATGGTTTCTTGTGGCAGAAAACTCATAACAGAAGATGATGAGCTAATGGATTGCAAGGGCTTCATCAAGTCTTGCAAGTACTTCTTTAATTTCTCATTCTCCTTCTTCATCTCTTGCTTATTCTGCACTTCTTTCCTCAACCTACCCAAGATTACTGTACTAGAGCCTTCATATTCTTCAATATCCTGATGCATGGAAGTAGGCCCTAAGTTTATGGTTTGCACATTGTAATCACTCCCAGTTACATCATCCCTGTTCTTGTCAAGGGCCAAAGAAGCAATGTGGATCACCGGGTTATTTTTTTCATCTCTTTCAATCTTGGAAATTACCTTGGCCACCTTCTTTCCTTTACCCTTTCCTATGTTTTCCAATAGTTCATCCCAATTGGGAGGGGTGTCATCCATAATAATTTGTTTTCTCTTTAACTCCTTATCTAACCAACCTAGAACAATGGATTCCAACTACATTTTAATCAACCCAACCTCATCTGGTTGATCCCTAGGTGCATCCTTATTCAAATTTGTTTCTGAGGAATCTCCTTAGCCTTATCTTCTTTTTCTTCAATATGCTCTTCTTTATGCATAGGTGATGGAGTCCTAACTGGTATTTCTTCTCTCTAAGAAGGTTGATTCTCTTCACTCCTAACGGGTGAGTCCTCATAGGTAACCAAGGGAGACTGCAATACGCTCTCTATTTCTGCCTCAGCACTAAAGAGCTCTCCCTCTTGAAATTCTTCTCCTTTTGTATCTGGGTGATTCTTAGCTTCCTTGGATTCACTTGGTTCCTCATGAGCTTCATTGGAAGAAGGGATATCATCATGTTCTACTATAAGAGGAACTGGAAGAGCATCCTTCTCTGGTACACTATCCTTAGGATAAGGAGTTCTTGAATTCCTCGTATATACTTGTGTCTTTTCTCCTAAGCTCTCCACATTTACCATAGGTGGGTTAACTTCTTCTCCAACCTTGGAGCTTACCGTTTCCTTTTGTGACAACCTTACAATTCTACTTCTCTTGGGCACAAAAGCACCAACCTTAGGATCTAGCTTTTCAGCTTCATCTTTCCCTGGCTTCTTAGCCTTTGAAGTGTGCCCCCTTTTCTTGGCAATAGGTTTTCTTTTTTTTTCTATTTCTCGAGCTTCCTCCACTTGAACATCTTTAATCTTCATTTTAAAAGGAGAGCTCACCTTGCCCTTACCCTTAGGATCATGCTTAGTTGACTCCTCAAAAGTAGAATGAGACTCTAAGTCTCCCATTAGATCATAGGTGCATTTCACACCTTCATTCTCCAATTCCCATATCTTATGCTTCAGCCACAACTTTGTATACTTAATGACTAGATTCATTAACTACTCTAACTCTATTTTTTCTTCTTCTAGCCAATCTATTTTTCCAATTGGTTTGTCCTTTACTATCTCATAAGAATGGCCCTGAATCAAATCTCCATCATCTTCAACCTGATCTGAAACTTCACATTATATAATCAGACTGAATCTACTGGAAGCCGGGAAAACTTCTTTTTTCTAACCTCATACTCATCACTACAATTAGCCCAATAATCTTCCAAATCATCCTTGTGGCTATTATCTCTACTCGATTTCTTCTGTGCTTCACCAGTTCTGTCAAACCTAGACCTCTTGGAATGGAAGGATAACCCAAGAGTGCTCATCTCCTCCTCTGAAGCTTGAGCTGAGTTAATGGACGGGAATGCTTCTCCAATTCCTATCCTCAAAGAAGTCACTAGACCGAGTGAGTCAGGGATCTCGGGCTCAATGCAGTAAGGGGGAAGTCAAGTCCCCAAGAGTTAAAAAGGAACTCATCGGGAGTTCGACGTTGGAACCAGGAGCACTCAGGGATCCAGTCTACGTGTAGAGCGAACTCAGAGTTCAAGGTGGACGGGTTTAGTAATTAGTTGTCTTATGGGAGGCACGAAGGATGAAGACTCTGTGGAATCACCAAGACTGCAAAAGATGCAGTAGCTGTTCAGGAAAGTGAACAAAGTTAGACATGGTCGGACCATGCAAGCAGTCGAGCTCATAGCAGCTCGCAGGTGCATGATTCTACAATGCACTTGTAGAAGCCAAGTTCCTTCTAGATGGAGGACTCACAAGAAAAAGGCATAATCTGAGAACTTGAAAGGGCTCGTCCCTAAGGGAGTCATGAGTATAGTTGAGCAGTGTCGCACATGGTTGACTTCTCAGGGAGAAAAGGGGCATTCGATCCGTGCTCTATTCTAGCCATGTGATAGATAATAGCATCAAAGCCACATATTTTCCTTGTGACCTCTAGGAGTATGATATTATCAATGGGATACCTTCAAAGTTGATATGGAGCCCTTTGACATCCATCAATCCTTATGTACAAGAAGGTGGGAAACTGTATGAACCAAGCCCCATACCTCTTGATTAGCTCCTTGGCCTAGTCAAAAATCCTCACATGCTCTGTACCTTGGAGTAACCTAGCGATGTACATGGTGAATGCATCATTCACCCTTTTGTAGCTCGAGTTACCCAAATGCAACTGTGGATAAACCTCATAGATCACATCTTGCCTGAAGATGCCTCTGGTACTCAACCCCTTATATGGATGGAATCTGGAAAGCATGTAGAGTAAGTAGGAACTCATTGTGAAGGTCTTGGTTTGTAGGACATTACACATTTGTTCATGAATCACAACACTTATAACACCTACCCAATGATAATTAGTATTCTCCTGCTCCATCCTCACAACATTTGACATGGAACATCTAGCTCTTAAACACACTGACACTCTTTAACCCTACCACCCTACTAAGAAGGGTGATAGCATCATAACATTCCTGCTTGAACTTTGCTCTCAATAGCTATTTGGGTAGTTTCAAATAGTGAGACTTAGGCTTCTCCAACCAAGAATTGATTTAACCTACTGGGATTTTATGGTATCCTCCTCAAAGAAATTTCTTTCCATATCCATATTAAAAGCCACTACATGAGACCTGTCAGGCATGTCAAAGGTCTAGGCAATAGATATCTGATTCAAATTTGCTACAATCCTCCCTTGCAGACTAACTATCTTCTGGGTACCTCTGTCATAGTGCCTGGTAGATTCAAAAACCAAATCATAACATTGAATTGTAGAAGGTAATCCAACTACATGTGCCAATTTTGATTCCAAAGTCCTTCTAGCTAGTAAAGGAAGGTTTTGTGCTGCCATTTTAGCCTTCAACTCCTCATAGTCCCATACTCCAACATTAGTATCAGTCACTTCTGACCAGATGGAAGTAATATTTCTCTCTAAGATATTAATCTTGATGTCCATCTTGATCCTTTCTACTTCAAAAATGGAAGACCCCTATGTACTTGGATCCACCATTCTACCCTTGGTCCCACTTGACACTGCCTTGCTTGACTCGGCCTGCACTTGACAAAGAAACCATAGTAAACATCACATGAAGGCCAAGTTAAATCAATCATAAACATAATCATCATCAAAATGAGTCCTAAATAAGCATGGAGTCATTAATTCTCATAAAAAATTATCATATCAAAGCTCGGGTTTCAAGTCATTCCACATAATCCAACCTAGAGAGGAATTTTGGAAAATTCCAAGCTAGATGGATTTCAGCGAAATAAACATGAAAAGCATCCATTAGTCATTTAGTAAATCATCATAAGCCAAGAAATAGCATGATATATCCTCAAACAATTCAAATTGATCATACAATGCATAACTATTAGTCAACACACCATGCTATCTCTCCATCCTTCATTTTCAACAAGGTTCTAAAGAAATCCACCCAAGACGGAATTCCGCAAAAATGACAATGCCATATGAATTCCGGAAGAATGAAGGGACAAAGGAGAAATTAGGAAAATTCAAAATCAATGGAAATCCACGAAGAAGGAAAGATTCTAAATTTCAAAAAAAATCAGGAAAATGGAGAGGACAAGGAAAATCGGGGAAATCCACCAATGAAGGAAAATCCTGAAACTAAAGGAAAACTTGAATATCGATGTTCTCTCACGATCTTGCTCAAATTGATCGAATGATCTCAAATTTGAGGAATTTGGGCCTGCAACAAGTTTGATTTGAACCTCCTACATATTTTATTTGAACTTAAAGCTCCTCTTAAAGCAAACCTGTTAGCTCTCAAAAACGTAGGCAAGATGCCTCAAGAGGCTGCCAATCACTTGATATGCTTTAGGGTAACAGACAAGGCCAAGAGAGCCCAACCTTCTACTCTTTAGGTGCTGCTAAACCCAAGCAGGTGTACCCTTCTAAATAGTGTAGACTTATCTTATGATTATCCTTCTAAAATGCTTTGTCCACAATGGCAGATGACAGTAAACAAAATGAAATCAAACTTGATAACTATCTTCTGATTTAAATCCTAGAATGCTTAATTAACTAATAAAAAGAGATTGAATGAATTCAAATAATGAAATTGCAGAGACTAGTGCCTTGTTGGGTATGCAGAGTCAAATGAAATAGAAGTGGGCAACTTATTCTGGCAGAAAATCAAATTGCTGGCATATGATCTATTCATAACTTATATAAACAATGCAAGATTATAACTACTGAGCTCTTCTTTAATAATCCAAATGAATCGTCCTGATTACTGTGATCAATGAAAAGGATTTAATCTTTACTTGAGAGAACCAATTAATTAATCACACAAATACAGCAAATGTGCATTGACAAACTGAACATAAACTTGTTATACCAATTTAAACAACCAGAAAGAATCAAATTGGAGACAGCTTCAGCAATACTTCTCAATAAACTCAACAGACAATTGATACCAAAAATAACCTACCACACCAGCTGATTCCCGTTGAATTCACCATTTTAAAACATGCACATAGTCTATGATAAGAGAAAATTATTCTACTGTAGCCAATCCTAATCTACTATATGTGATCTAAAAAATCTCCCTTTAATTACAATCTGGGTGCATATAAATACACCGGCATTAGGAATCATATCGTATCAAATTCATGTCGTCCCCCATAGAAAACAAGCCCAAATCATGTTGGCCACAACAATATTTAGAATTTCACATGTCAGCGAACAGCTTTTGAATTTCTATTTTATTCACCAACCAATCGCCAAGATAGTCCTAAAGGTATGTCGAAGGCAAAATATCGCTAACCGCTGGTCACCCCATGCTCCCCTATTCTTCGTGCTTTTCCGTGACCACTAGATTCGTGAAGACATCATATCGAAAATCCCTTCCATACCAAGAGCACCATTCTATTATGTTTGTTTCATTATCGTTGTAGCTCTATGACTTCAGAGAAACAGCACATAGAATATCCAAAGTGCTATTGAAAGTCATCACAATATTGTTGTGACACAATAGTATCTCATACCGACGTGCACCTTTGTTTCAATAACCTTCGCCATAGCACCGCGATGTCAGAGAGACCTCACATCGGCACACAATGTCTCACTGAAAACCCCACTTGTCTCTCGTGCATCGCTATGACCTATCACACTCGAGGAGATGTCATGTAGAATACTCTATGTTACACCAAAAATCACCATCCATTATGTCGCTGTGACATCAATACATTCTTACTGACAGGGTCCTCCTTGTATTCCATCGGTGAGACCGAAGGTCACTCGTTGAGACCTTCTGCTAATACCGCTAACTCCTATCGATATATTCCTTTTCAACTTGCATGCATCGCCGAGACATTAGGTTTCTCTCACCAATGAGTGCTCATCATGTATATCGCTGTAGCATCCAACCGTCGAGGAGACCTCACATAGACAACACAATGTTTCACCGAAACACCCTGAGCACACAACAGTTCATCAAGACAATTTAGAGCTCTCACCGAAAGCTGAATATTGAACATTGTCACAAAGACTGAATGGGCTCACCAAGACACTACACCGAAACTCATAACTCCTGTCGATGTGAATCCACATTTGTGTCATTCGGTGAGATAGGAAAGATTCGTTATGACCATTCACCGAAACTAACTTCTTTTGCCGATATGAACACTTCCCGTCATTGAAATGAGAAATTGTTATGCCAATAGCTGCCAGTGAATGAAATCCAGTCACCATGACATTAAAACGTCTTACCGATAGGCAACACAAACGTTTTGCTAGTAGAAGTCACAACAAGGATTGGGGAGAGCCAAATGAACTCATGCTGATAGGGACCAGAATGCAAAAGATGTGTGACTCAATGGATTCTATGGGAAACATGGGAAAAATATGAGCAAAATGATATGAAAATAAACCCCTACATTTATGAAAAGGATTCCAATTGAAACTTAGGGTTATGGAAAACATGTGAAAAAGCTAGAAATTTATAGTTCCAATAGTGGCTCCATCTGGGGATGAATGATAGTCAGATCATTACAAGAATCAGGAATCTTGGGTGAGCAGACCAGACACAACACAAAAAAGAGAAACATGGAAATGGACTAGAAGCATGATGGAATGAATGCAAAATGGATGCAAAATGGAGGTGAACCACCATCCTAAACTACTATGCATGGAAAAGAATTTTAAAGAAAACAAGAGTTGTCCATGCATTGGTAACCCTCAATCCTGTATGTGTTAACTTCTCTTGTCTTGAGCTGTTACAATCTAAAACTCAAATCATACTTTCCCCTGTCAAATACCTGGTTTTGTTTTGAGTTCATCAGATTTCTCTCGAAGACATAGATGCAATCCTTCCTGTCACTATTATTGCAAGTTTTTAGAAAATCATCATGCTCAGCTTGCAATCCTTCCTATCACTATATTCAGCAGTTTATATTCTCTATCATCAGATAAAACTATGTTATCTTCAACATACAAAATGCAAACATATTCAATACAACATTTTGTATTATCTTTCTCACTGTCATGTATTATGAAACATTCTCCCAGCTGTATTGAAAATTTATCATTGAAGTGCTTCACTTGAGAAACAAAATGTTCTTTTACATCAACACTGAAATCTGAAACCTTTTGCACCTCTTTAGTATCTGTATACGCATAAAAATGGTCATGTCTATAATCCTGGCAATTAATTAAATATTTATTATTTAATTATTTCTTCAAAGGTCCTCTACATATGATTAAATTTAATTAATTTAATTATATTGTTCATTCATCTTATTATTCTTTCCTAATTAAATAAATTTACTTTATTTAATTATTTTCATATGTCCACTTAATTAATTAAATAAATACATTCTATTTATTTAAATTAATTATCATTGTTTGAATTTAAATTAAATCTTTTGATTTAATTAAATTTAAATATCTCCCTTTCTTCTATTTTTAATTCTTCTTCTAATTAATTAAATGTTTCATTTAATCAATTTCATAAAAGTGATTTAATTAAATAAATCTTATTTAATTAAAAAAATCTTATGCTTTCTTTCCAATTCAAAATTAGGTATTTTAACCTAATTGTGCAATCTTCTCATATCATAATTGAATATTTTATTTAATTATGAGATCTGATTTTTTTAATAAAACTAATTAAAGCTCTTTTCTCACCACAAGTTTTCTTCTGCTTTTTAAAGCTTAATTAAATATTTTATTTAATTAAGAAAAGCTGAATGTCCTCCACAAGTAAATAATTGAATTCTTAAATTCATTTATTTATCAGCTTTTAATCTTTCTTTTATTCTTATCTTCTCTTCTTTTTCCTCTTTCATAATAAAATAGAAAAATCTGATTTTAGGGTTCTTCTATCTTCTCCTTCAGTTTCATCTTTCTTCAACCATTCGATCTGCCAGGAATTATCACAACCGTTAATCAAGACAGCCAATCAAAATCATTTGAAAAATCTATAAATACTTGTGTGAATCCAAGCATTCGTAATAGGCAATTAAGTAGAGCTCATGCATTTAGTTCATTTAGCACTTTAATTTCATAACATCATCTTTATTTCAAGTTTCTTAATTCAAATCATCATCATAGCTTAATCTTGCATATCATATCAAAATCTCATTCTTTAGGAAGACAGTTTGTTGAGCCTAGCCATACAATCTGAGAACACAAAGCTGGAATCGACAAAAACACTAAAGATAGAGGACAATAGGACGACAATGGAAGCAGAATAGAGTTTGCATCTCTTTACTCCTTTTATATTCTGTTTTATTAAATGTCTTATTGGTGTGTTTGAATATTTCATTTCAATTCATTTACGCACTTATTTTTCATACACACATTAAATGGCACCCACCGTGGGGCCTATGCCCCTATTTTAGACTTCTTTCTTGCAGGTTTTTCTTGCAGGTTAGCCCACAGGTTTTCTGGCATTCGGTAGCGCATCGGGAAGATTCGGAAAATTTTATTTTTGTAGGTATTTCGGCGCATCCAGGAAACAGAGTAGCACATTCGTCACTTTCTGCTGCGCATATAGGCATTTAGTTAGTGCATCTAGGAAATAAGTTAGCGCATCTTTATATGTTTCAGAAAATCTTTAAAAAAATTTGTATTTAGAATAGCGCATCTAGGTTCTGTTTTCGCGCATCTGGGTAATAGAGCCGCGCATCTCTATTCTGTTTTAGCGCATTTAGGTAACAGAGTTGCACATCTGGTCCCTGTTTCTACGCATCCGGGGGACAGAGCTTCGCATCCGAATTGTAACCGAAATTATGACTCTGACGACTTCCGCAGACAGAATTTCTTTCATTTCTTTTTGCTGGGTTTAAAATGAATCAATCTAAGGTAGCCACCACACCTTTATCATGCAGTTAAGATGAACCCCATGTCTGTTGTGAAGCAAAATCTTCACTTAGAGTAAATCACTTTTGATTTTGGTGCACATAAAATGAACTTGTTTACTCTTATTGACTATGCTTGAAAGTGGTAGGTGATTATGCTCTCACCCTGTGCAAACTAGGTGATCAGAAAACCAGACCCACTTTTCCCTGTGTAACCCTGACTCAATAATTGAAGTATCCTCTCCCCTTGCGCACTTGTGCGATCCTGGGTGCAAGAGAAACAGTTATTGACTCTAGAAATTGGGCCTACCTTAAGGGAAAAAGTACTCACCTTAAGGGACGACTCAAACCGGCAACGGAGCTAAGGCCAAGCTACCCCCGACCGGTATATAAATGTAAATCTTAAGGGAAAACCTAAGGTTGCTTGTGCGGATGTGTCATACGGGAGTTGTACTCCTTAAACCCTGTTGAGCTTAACCTCTCAGGAGTGCCACCGTAATGGTGATTAATCTCTTGCCCCATGTATGGCCACTCAACGGGGTCCCGAACTAAAAACCATTGTTTAGAAAGCTAAAAACCTTCTATCTGCTAGTCCAGCACCGGTCGGTGTGAAGCCTTCCACACTTTCGCAGTCAATAGTAGAGGTGATCAGCTCACCATGGGAGTTTCATGGGGGTTGGAAGCTTGGTTGGCCTGAGAAGAGAGTGCACTGTAAGGGGGAGCCTGTGCAGCCAAGCTTCTGGATTCACACGCTACTGATATGCGGTTGGGGAAACCCACGTGGAGTCTAGCGGATATTGTCCTGGCCTAACCTAGGTTGTGCTTGTCTTATTCTGTGCTTGGTTACAAATCAACTTAAATCAGACTGTTTGCTGTGCTTTCAAAACATTAATTCAGATAAAGGATCATCCAAGAACAAACATGACAAATTTCAGCTGAAAACTGGTCAAAACTGTCCTTAGAAAAATTGTTTTAGCGCATCTAGGGAAAACTGTAGCGCATTTAAATTCTGTTCTAGCATCTGTGTTCTGTTTCGGCGCATTTAGGGTATTTTGCTGCGCATATGTGCTCTGTTTTTGCGCATCTGAGGTATTCTGCAGAGCATTTGACTCTTTCTCCAGTGCATTTACCTTTTTCTGTAGCGCATTTAGGAAACAGAATAGCGCTTTTAGGTTTCTGTCACAGACCCGAATCTCTGAGATTTTACTCCCATGTTGAGAAAGTGGAAATCAACCAAGTTCACCAAGAAATCAGTTTTCAATAGGATCAAGAAGCCCAAAACAAATTTAAGTTACAAAAAGACTTTAGATCGCAGGGAATTTCTGTATAAGAGCCGAGACGTCTTGCTCCATTATCGCACATTTCTCCATAGATACCAAGACTACATTAGGGGATTCACTGACGATTATGCTGTAGAACCTTTGGCTACCCAAGCTTATTATCAAAGATTAGCATTGTCTCAACGTCACAATCTTAATCAACCTCTTGAGTTTGAGAATATACCACAACCTTCAATTGAATATTCAACGCATCCTAATCAAATCCTTCAGTAACCTTTGATCATATCCGAGGATTTCTTACATATGCCTGTTTTTACAAGATCTCAACACAACAAGCTAGGAGACACATCTCAACAAGAAACTTCCACACACAACATTCAAGAAGAAGGTGAACGTGATAGTCCTCTTTTTAGTGTGAGTCGCAATCCCCTTTTTAGTGACAACAATATGGCTGATAGAGGGGAAGATTCGTTGCTTAAGAACACAAATAGGAACAAAACTCCCGTAGATAGTGATGATGAGCAAGAGGAAGAACTTCAACTTAAAGAGGCGGAACAAAATTCCAAGTTTCTTAAAATCCTTGAACAGATTATACAATGTGACAAAGAGAAGTATTTTCTTTTCTTAGCAGATCAAGGAGCTAAATTGCCTAAAGACTTTGATACTGAGAAATTAAAAACCACAGAAGAAGAGCCATCCCTATCTAAATTCGCCTCCTTAGAAAAAGAGTTTAGAGAAATGCAGGGAGAACTCAAAGAATTACGAGGAGGAACCGCAACCAAGAAATACACTTTGGATGACATATGTCCTTATCCTTTTGATAGAAGTCTCAACATGATTCCATTTCCTAAACACTGTGAAATTCCCAAATTTGATCGTTATAATGGAAAATCAGACCCAGTTGACCATGTTAGAGACTTTCGGAACATGACATTGGAATTTGCCCACGAGGATACATATTTATTGTGATTATTTCCTCGAAGCCTTGGAGTCAACTCTATGGAATGGTTATCTAAGATTACACCTCCTGTTCGAACATTTGAGGAATTGATAAATTTGTTCATAACACAATACTCCTACAACATTCAACACCAGATCACCATGATTGATCTTTGCAAAGTTACGCAAAAACCTGGGGAATCTTTCACTACCTTTCTTCAAAGATGGAGGAGAATGTTCGCTAGGTACCCCGTCATGTCCCTGAAAAGGAGAAAATGGTTACTTTCATCAATAGCCTCAACTCAGAAATGAGCTATCGTTTAAATCTACACTGTCCACCTTCCTTTGAGAAATTGATTGAGGATGCCATCACCATCGAAAGTGCTTTGGTCAAAAGAGGGACAATAAAACTTGATAGGGACAACCCTAGCTCATCTAACCATTACAACAATCAAGACAAGTCAAAATTTTGGACCCGCAACAAGAACATTGTAAACGATGGTGTTGTAGATGCAAATCATATCATGACTAGGCCATTTGTTCTGAGCACCCAAAACACTACTCGTAATAACAATGCCAATTCAGTCACGAATCTAGGAAACAATCATCCCCCTCCAACGAATAACAATCAGGGGACGGCCAACAACCAAAGCTACCGGGGAAACAACAACAACAACACTCTAGGGAATACCTCAAACACAAACCCACAACGTTTTCCATTCTTCTCCAATAGAAGAACTTTCACTCCACTAGGACAATCCTTGGAATCAGCTTTCAAAGAGGTTATGGAAAAAAAATGTCCTTACATTACCACCGCAACGCAATTATGAACCTAGTATAAAACCTCCATCATGGAATGAGGCTTATTTTTCTGAATATCATAGGTGTAGAGGTCATCGTACAAACCAATGTCAAGCTTTGAAACATGCTATTCAAGATCTCATTGACAAGGGTATTATCATAGTAGAAGGACAACAGAAATCCAATGAAGATCACCAAGCATTCCGCAATCCTCTACCAAATTATCAAAAGGGAGAGTCTTCTGATAAAAATGTGAATCAAATTGATGACAATGTAATCCGTCACCTCTATACAGATAATGAGCGAGTCAACGTTATAAAAATCAAGGAGAAAGTAGACAATGGACAAGTGAATGTCACAACGAGAGCCCAAGCTAAAGTTATCTTAAAGGGTACCTCTACAAAATCCACTGAAACCTTCCCACAACATCAATATGACTTAGTTCACCAACTTCGAAAAACCCCGGCTCAAATTTCCATTTTCGAACTCCTGAAGATTTCCCCCGCACACAAGGAAATTTTAGAAAAATCCCTTTTTGAGACGACTGTATCCACAGATTTGGATGTGAACCGATTTCAAGCCATGGTAGGACATTTGTCCTCACCTACGTGTCTCTCATTTTCAGACAAAGACGATGTTTCCATGACCCATCCCCACAATTCATCTTTATACTTAGAGGTCATGATCCATAAATTCCGTGTTAAACGTGTTCTAATAGATGGAGGGGCCGGTCTAAATATATGTACCTTGAAGGTGGTTCAAGCATTAGGATTTGCAGAAGACTCCATTGATCCTAGAAGGAAGATTACTATCAAAGCCTATGATGATGAGGAGAGAACGTCTAAAGGTCTAATCATGCTACCAATCAGAGTGGGACCTGTTATCAAAAATACCTTTTGTCAAGTTTTAGATCGAGATCTTGCATACATCTTGCTGGGTCGTCCTTGGATCCATGAAATGCAAGCTGTTCTGTCCACTTACCATCAATGTCTTAAGTTTCCATATGACGAACAGGAAATCACTATACCAGCTGATAATTCAAACACCCAAACTTGTGCCAATGTCAAAGCTCATCAGGATACTTTGGTTCCAAATAATCGAGAAGCACTTGCTGATACTTCTCCTAAGCATAATACACAAATCAGTCAATTAGCCAAAAGCTTTGAAAAGAAACTGCAGTTCAAGGAAAGTGGAGTTGGGGAATATTCTCTATGTCTTGCTAATCTACCTACATCTCCTAAATCACATGGAAAGCCTTCTATTACACAACAACAGATATCAGCAGCATCAACATCAGCACAAATACAAATAGAGCCCACTACCAAGTTCAATGGACAATTTGTCAAAGAAAAGTTTCCCATGGGAGATTCTAAGGATACAGCGATTCTAGATTGGCTTTATAAGGATGAAGAAGAAACAGTTCTAAATGTTACCTTACCAACAGATCAATATGGAAAAGGATATTCCATCATGCAAAAGATGGGGTATGACAATGGTCCTCTTGGAAAAAGAAAAGAAGGTGTAGTTGAGCCTATCCATCTCCCAGGGCTCGCTGCATATGATAAAAATGGAATAGGCTATGATGCTACCCAATCTAAACAGTCACAAGGTAATGTTTTTACACTACAAGAAGGTTCTGATAAGAAAGAGACATGTTTGGCATCAATCTGGAATTGTATAGAAAATAATTCTGATACTGATTCTGTTGAATATGAATGGGATACCATCCACAATGATGAATTTTGTAGGGACAAAGAGGTAGATGTCATACAAAAGTATACACCCACTTTAATTAAAGGAGAAGGTTCAGGATCCCAACCACAAGAATCTGAACCACAATGCAACTACGAGTCTAGTGATACTGAGTTGGATTTTAACGAACAAGACTATCAGGAGAATAGTACCATCATTGACCTACCTCATACCTCGGATCCTACAGATAACTTTGTCTTGACCCTAACTATCGCTGATTTCACAAAACCAAATGACATGTTACCTTTAATTCACCCTGATCTCATTGACTGGGATCTGACAGAACCTATTGATATACCTATTTTTCCCAATGACAAAGCTATCATAAACTTCCTTTCCGCCAAAGGTGTCAATAATTGTTCCACTAGCAATTTTTGATATGAAGTCTTTAATCAGGAGAGTGTCAAGTCTCCTAGCTGCAAAAATGAAAATAAAGAAAAATGATCTAGTGGTGAAAACCAGAATATGGCAATACTAGATCAAGCAAAAGATAAAACAAAGAGCGTATCAGATGGTGAAAACCTTTTTGAGGCACCAGCTGATGGGACTCTTGACACTCTCCTGGAGCACTATCATGAGCGATCGCCCATCTTGATCGAACCTACTAAGGAAATCAATATTGCAACTACAGATAATCCAAGGATTTTATAGCTAGCTGAATCAATGATAGATAAAGAAATCCCAGAATTCATGAACTTTCTCAAAGAAAATAAAGTTAATTTTGCTTGGTCATATGCAGACATGTCAGGCCTTGATCCTGATCTCATTATGCATCATTTATCTATCAAACCAGGAGTTAAACCAGTAAAACAAAAGCTCAGAAAGATGAATCCTAATGTAGCACTATTGGTTAAAGAAGAACTCAAGAAGCTCCTAGATGCAGGTTTTATAAGACCAATTGCCTATGCAGAATGGATCTCCAACATTGTACCAGTAGCAAAACCAGACAAACGTGTAAGAGTATGCACTGATTTCAGATATCTTAACAAAGCTTTCCCAAAGGATGACTTTCCGCTCCCGAGCATCAACACTATTGTTGACTTGACAACAGGCCATGCCATGTACTCATTAATGGATGGTTTCTATGGTTACAACCAAATCAAGATTGCACCAAAAGACCAAGAGAAAACAGCTTTCACTTTCCTGTGGGGAACATATTGTTGGAATGTTATGCCTTTCGGCTTAAAGAACGCTGGAGCTAATTATCAAAGAGCTATGACTACGATCTTTCATGACATGATGCACACATTCATGGAGGATTATGTAGATGACATATTGGAAAAATCACACACCAGAGAAGGACACTTGGAAATACTGTCTAAAATATTCACCTGATTGGAGAAATTCAAAGTTCGCCTAAATCCTAAGAAATGTGTTTTTGGGGTCACATCTGGAAAGTTGCTAGGATATATTGTTTCAGAAAAAGGAATTGAAGTAGATCCTGCAAAAGTTCAGGCAATCATGCAGATGCCTCCTCCAAAGAACATCAATCAATTGAGGTCATTACAAGGGCGGCTACAGTCCATCAGAAGATTCATTGCACAATTGGCCGACAAAAGTCTACCATTCACACATCTCCTACATAAAAATGTTCCTTTTAGATGGGATGACAAATGTGAAATGGCATTTCAACAAATCAAGCAGTACCTGATGAACCCACCAGTTCTCGTTCCACCCAATCCGTACAAACCATTGATCCTGTATATTGCTGCGACCGAGACATCCTTGGGAGCATTATTAGCACAAGAAGACCATGAAGGGAAGGAACGTGCCATCTATTACGTTAGCAAAACATTGACAAGTCATGAGCTTAATTACACTTTCATTGAGAAGGCTTGTTTAGCAGTCGTCTTTTCTTCACAGAAATTTTGACATTACATGCTAACTCATACAATTAATCTTGTTTCAAAAATTGATCCACTCAAATACTTACTAAGTAAAGCATCACTAACAGGAAGGTTAGCAAAATGGGTCATGATTTCGAGTGAGTTTGACATCCACTATGTTGATCGCAAAGCAATCAAAGGACAAGTTATTGCGGATCAACTAGCAGATGCTCCTCTACAAACAAAGCACCCCTTACACATTGAGTTTCCAGATGCTAATGTTTTCGCGGCAGACTCTAAGCAGTTATGGTCCTTATACTTTGATGGTTCTTTTACTCAACATGGATCGGGGGCAGGCATTCTCTTTGTCACCCCTCAAGGACATACCATTCCTCGGTCATATAGGCTAATGTTTCCATGCACCAATAACATAGCCAAATATGAAGCACTTATCACTGGATTAAAGACAGCATTGGAATGGAGGATTACAGAGCTACAAGTTTATGGTGACTCATAGTTAGTCATTAATCAAATCAATAATGACTATCAGACTAAAGATGACAAGTTGTTGCCATACAAGAAGATGATTGATGACTTCAAAAAGTACTTTGTGAACATTCAGTTCACACAAATTCCAAGGATTGACAATAAAGCGGCTGACGCTATGGCCACGATCGCCTCATTGATACAACTCCCAGAAAAACAGACTCGCTATGAATTTCTGGTGGAACAATTATTTACACCGCCTATGACACACCCGAAAGCCAAATTATCTGCCACCTAGTAGGATCCGATTCACCCTGGTATGGTAAGATTTATACCTACCTAAAATATGACACTTTACCACCTGACTTGTCCCACAACCAAAAGCGTAACTTTATCCGACAATCCTCTCGATATACCCTCATCGCTGATACCCTTTATCACCGTGGTCTTGATGGTACTTTACTTCGATGTCTTGAACGTGACGAATCCGACAAAGCTTTACAAGAAGTTCATGGGGGCATTTGTGGTACTCATTCGAGTGGACTAACCTTATCCAAGAAATTGATTAGAATGGGCTACTACTGGCCTGCAATGGAAAGGGAATCATTCACTTTTGTTAAAACATGCTCAAAATGTCAAATTCATGGGAATCTTATTCATGCTCCTGTGCAAGAACTTCATTCATTTACACCCACCTGGCCATTCTCTCAATGGGGGTTAGATCTAGTGGGCAAAATTCATCCTTCTTCTTTAAATGGGCATAAGTTCATTATCACAGCGACAAAATATTTCACTAAGTGGATTGATGCAGTACCTCTCTCTAAAGTCACTGGAAAACAAATCTCATCCTTCATACTCAACTACATTATTTGTCGATATGGTATTCCTAATGCCATTATTACAGATAATGGTCGACCGTTCAAAAATCAGGATGTTGATGAACTTTGTGAAAAATTCCATATTCAGCACAGATATTCCACGCCTTACTATCCTCAAGGGAATGGCCAAGCAGAGGCCTCAAACAAGACTATCCTAAAAATCTTGAAGAAAATTGTCAATGACTCAGGGAAGGATTGGCATGTTCAACTCAATCCCGCCTTGTGGACTTACAGAACTAGTGTCTGAACGCTGACAGGAGCAACGCCTTTTGCCCTCGTCTATGGAGAAGAAGCCATATTTCCTTTAGAGGTAGAAATACCTTCTTTAAGAGTATCACTGAAAGGTCTCATCACAGATGAGGAATACAGAGTTTCCTGACTACAAGAGTTAGAACTTCTAGATGAAAAGAGACAGAGAGCAGCTGACCATTTGAAGGCATACCAGCAGATGATGTCTCGCAGCTATAATCACAAGGTAAAGCCACGTACCTTCCAGGTGGGGGATCTAGTTCTGAAAGAGAACCCACGAAATCAATAAGACCGAGAAAAGAAGGGAAAATTTGAACCAAATTGGCTAGGCCCTTATGTGGTTATTGCAGTCTACGGCTCGGGCGCATACAAGTTATCAACGCCAGAAGGAGCCCTGTTTGATGAACCCATCAATAGTATACATCTTAAGAAGTACTATGTTTAAGTCAGAAAAGGTCCTGAAGAAATCCAAAAACAGCAGAAAAAGTCCTGAAGAAATCCAAAAACAGCAGAAACAGTCCTGAAGAAATCCAAAAACAGCAGAAAAAGTCCTGAAGAAATCCAAAAACAGCAGAAAAAGTCCTGAAGAAATCCAAAAACAGCAGAAAAGGTCCTGAAGAAATCCAAAAACAGCAGAAAAGGTCCTGAAAAAATCCACAAAGAACAGAAAAAGTCTTGAAAAAATCCAAAAACAGCAGAAAAAGTCCTGAAGAAATACAAAAAAATCAAAACAATGTCATAGGGTGAAAACCTGGCAAACAGGCAGTCTATTGACAGGAAATACAAAAAAATCAAAACAATGTCATAGGGTGAAAACCTGGCAAACAGGCAGTCTATTGACAGAAAATACAAAAAAATCAAAAAGAATGTCATAGGGTGAAAACCTGGCAAATAGGCAGTCTATTGACAGAAAAATACAAAAAAAATCAAAAAGAAATCAGAAAAATGCAATAAACACGGATAGTGAAAATCTGGCAAACAGACGCTATCTGTACCTCTCCATTTATTAGTTCCTGTTTTGCACTTTATCTTTTCAAAGCTTCCCTTTTTCCGCATCTTTTTCTGCATCTTAAGGTCATTAATCGCATCATCCTGCCGCCATTTGCCTAGAGGGTTAAAACGTCTTACCATGGCTTGATCATTTGTACAAATTCCTTTCCTTGAGTTGTGTCAATAAACGCGGCAAAAACTCAACTGGGGGCACTTAACTTTCAGAGCATACCAAAACAGCTAGACCATGACATAGAAATCTGAGCATGCAAACAAACAACAAACTCATGCAACCACTTTATCCGATCATAAAACACTTTCCAGTGAGATGTCATATCCTTGTCTATTGGATGATCCAGAAATCTGAATAATGCATGAAATAATAGTATTATATGTTTGACCACAAGTTTCTTGATTTTCGATATCTTTACTCTGGAGCATACTCAATGATGTACTGCACTAGAGTAGCAAGGAACGAGAATGATTTTTCTTTGTCTGCTGTCTTGAGGTTAACAGTCAAATCTGATGCAAATATGTCACAGGACATGATGCTCAAAGCAAATATCATCGATGACAGTTCCACATTTGCATCAGAACGGTGGTTAATCTTTGTCTGTTTATGCAAGAAATGTTTAGGTCATCTCGGTTCAATTATACCTCGATGCTTGTGTTCACTTGCTATATCAAAATTCATGAAAGTTGTACTCTGGTCATCATTGGCACTAATTTCCCCTCTGATGCTTGTACATACTTCCAACATTTTAAATGTTCTATGATGATTCAAGAAGGCTTATAATAGGCTCAACAAACTGGTTAGTTTCATATAGTTGCATATTCATTAGATCATTGTATATATCTGCATATTGGATTCACATCGGTGTTTTGAAAGACTGAAGGATGGCATCAACGGTTGTCATACAATTTTGGGTTTTTGTGGAGGACATTTGGACATTTCACTCATTGCATCCATTCATTATTATCATTTATCATCTTTATCCTTATTATCATCATTTTCATTCATTGCATCATTCATTTATTATTTCATTCCTTTATCATTATCATTTCATTCATTGTCATCATTATCATCATCATTTTACCATATCATTTCATTCATTTTATCAATATCATCATTATTTTACCATGATCATTTTATCATTATCATATCATTTATTATTCATTCCATCACTATCATTTTCCATTATTGTTATCATTTTACCATTTCTCATTTATCATTTAATCATTTTATCATTATAATCTCGTATCATTATCATTTTACCATTCTCCTCTTTATTTTCGTTCTCATTTCATTATTCATTTATCATTTCTCATTTCATTATTCATTTATCATTTACCATTTCATTATTCATTTATCATTTATCATTTCATTATTCATTTATCATTTACCATTTCATTATTCATTTATCATTTATCATTTCATCATTCATTTATCATTTATCATTTCATCATTCATTCATCATTCATCAGTTTATCATCTCATATCATTACCATTATCATTTATCACTTCATCATTTAATCATTTTATCATTTTATCATCATTGCATTATCATCATATTACATATCATTTATCTTTTCATCATTATTCATACCACATTCATTATCTAACATATCACGATGCATTTCATACATGGAAAATTCAAAAATAAATGCATACATCATCATAAACTCATTGCATACACATCATAATCACTAGATCATCCTGCATCATCATGATCAGTCCGCACAAATAATAAAAACATATCAAAATCCATCTCATATCACATATGCATACACGTCACATCCATAACATAACACAAATGCATCCACATAAAACATCATCAAAAATACCGCCGCTGTATATCATCACTCATCAAAATAATACAAGTGTCCAATGTCCAATGAAACTAAAATGTTCAAAGCATAATACATGTGACATGATCAAAACTCAAATATACATAAAAATCAGCCCCAAAATGGCTAACTGGTGAATGCCCCTGAAGGAGCTGGTCCGAAAGGAGGTGGCCTGCCACTAGTCCCTGCATCAGGATCCCATCGAGGCCCTGTAACCTCTCTGCCATGTGTCGATGTCCGGGATCAGGTCCTTGTCCTGCTGTGTGATCTGGGATATGGCTCTCACTGCTCAGGAGGGCATAACTCCTTGTAGCGAACTCTGTAATACTCTGCCTCTCTGGCTACCTCGAATCCCTCTGTAATGGCCTCTCGTAAGGAGGTACTCTCTACGGTACCCATCAGCCTCTGTGCTACACCCTTAGCCTCCTGTGCCCGCCATCTCAAGGCATCCCTCTCTGCTACCAACTGTGCCACCTAGGGATCCGGGGCAGGCATCTGAACCTGTACCTGTGCCTATGCCTGAGCCTGTGCCTATGCAAGCTGTGCCTGTAACTGCACTATCATGCTTTGAGCCTGCACTAACTGACTCTGAAGCTGTGCCTGCTGCCCCTGAAAGGTCTGCACCTAACCCTACAACGCATCTATCTGTGCCTGCTGGGACGAGGATGTCACCCTAATCACTGTCTGAGGCCTAGCACCGGATCTGGACCGACGAGGAACCTGTACTCTGCCCAGGCTGTCTAGTCTTTGCTGCATCTGCTCATCCCCGTCATCTCCATCATCTCCGTCATCTGAGCTGTCCTCCTCCCCATCTCCACTCTCCTCACTCTCCTCTCCCTCCTCCTCCTCTCCACCACCCATGGCCTGCTCCGCACCAGCCACACCTCCCTATATCCCTGCCTCTAGCTGTGGTGCTACTCTGATCGCCCGTGCCTCATCTGGCACTCTGAACCATGGAAATGGATGTGTGTGAAAGTACTGGGCATAATCATTTGTCATCCCAGCATCCAATACCTCTGGCCTGTCCGCCCATACCTCAAGCTGTAATGCGGTGTACTCGGTATACGCTGCCTGGTATGGAATGCATGGCCCCCATCCTACATCCCCCTTATGCTGCCCATAATGAGCAACGCCCTGGGGCATCCCCTGCGCGAAACCAAACTGTCTCAGAACCCATAGTGCCAGAAACCTCTCAATAATAAACAGCGTCTGCCCTATCAGGTATCGTGGTCTATATACAAATGGCATCTCTAACTGATCTGTCGCCCATGCCTCGCAATCTGTGTAGGGCCTCCATATCACCTCATCCACATCATCCAAAACTCGCCGCTAGTACTCTACCTTGCCCAGCCTCTGCTAGACAACTGCGCCAGAATAAGCATACACATACGGCCTCCCTGCTGGTCTCGCCCTAGTACACAGTGGTCTCATGATAGCAATGTGCTCCCACACCCAGATCTGCAACAATGTAACTCCACTCACCAGGCTGGTGGATCCTCTGTACACAATCTGATGTAAATCATGATACATGTCCGCTAGGACACAGCTACCCCAGGAAAATCTCTGTGGCTGAGTGATCATCCACTCCAGCATCCTCCCCCAACCCATGGCGAATCCCTTGGACTGATGGTCCGGTCCAAGAAAACCTCCAACAAATACTGCCAACACTGCAACCAGAGCCGGATACCTACTGAAATCATCCCAATCTATCCAGTACCCATAAATACTAGGATCGCCACATATCCGCTGCAACGCCTCGGTCCCACCAATCTCCTTGTGGTCATAAACCACAAGGGCTCCAACAACCGGAATCCCCAGAGTCTGATACACATCCTCTGGCGTCACACTCATCTCACCCGTCGGCAGGTGGAAGGTGTTATGCTCAGAATGCCATCTCTCGGCCAAGGCCATCAACAGTCCTCTGTTGGCCCGAATGCCTCGCGGCATGGCCAACAACGGTCCCAATCTGCAGTCCGCTATCACCTGTAGCTCTGTAGGAGTCAGCTCTCCTATCCGCTCCCAACACAAGGGGAACCGCTCTCTGATCTGGAGGCTTTTGAAAGCCTCCTATTTTGTTCAACCATCACAACAAATACATCAAATCAGACTCATCTCACATGATTTATCTAGCCAACATAACATATTCAATGACTCATATCAAGAGTTGCATCAATCTATCACCCTGTCAAATCAATCTACTCTATCATCATTTACTATCTGTTTTTCTTTTCAGGAAAGCAAATTTAACAACACACATATCATTTTCTATTTGTATTTCAATCATGAATGCAAATTTTTACCTTCATCTACTATTTGTTTTCTATCGCAGAAAGCAAATTTATCCAACATCTACTCTTTGTTTTTCAATCGCGAGAAGCAAAGTTATCAAATTCAAATCAATCAATTACTCATCTACTCTTTGTTTTTCAATCACGGAAAGCAAAGTTATCAGTTCTCTATTCGATTTTCTATCCTATCAGCATGATGATCCGACTATTTATCTATCTATTGACTAAAGAAGCAATTTTAATCATCATTTTTCATCACACAAGCATTTTGAAATTTTTTCCTAAAAGCGCAATTTTGTCGCTCCTATGCGCAAAAACCCCATATGCGCTAAAATTTTTCTCCTATGCGCTAGACTGTTTACCCAATGCGCTAAAACCCCGTATGCGCTACTCTGTCTCTTGTATGCACTACTTTAACTACCTGATGCACAACTTTAGCACTTTTGGATCAAACCCTAAATGCGCAGTTATGTGCCCTATATGCGCTAAAACACCTACCTAGCCAATTTCGCCCTAAATGTGCAACTCTATCTATCAGATGCGCTAATAGATCAATTTTTATTCTATTCCTAGATGCGCTACGGAATTTCCTAGATGCGCTAAAAGAATTATCAAATGCGCTATAACTATTCCTAAATGTGCTAAAACATTCAAAAAAAAATTAATCTGACTTAAAACTAATTCAAATTCGATCTAAAAAGCCAAATTTGACAACATAGAGGGTTCGAATCACTCACCGGTGGTCCATACGCCGTTGGTCTCTAATATCGTCGCACTCACTCGAACCTATGTCTGTGCACGGGGATCACCATCTCGCCAAGTCACTCTCAGAGCTCGATTTTTATTGTAGCAGCAGGGTGAAAATGACACTTCATTTTACCCCTTTTACCTTATAAGGGTCCTTTTAGGGTGGGCATTAGTGGCATTTTCCATTTTTTTTTTCAAACTCTTTTTCACTGGGGCATCGACCACATCATTTATCGGGAGCTAAATCACTGTTTCCCTATCGCTGTCAACTTCTTTTTCCATGATTTACCTCCCGAGGGGGCATCATCGACATCAAAAATCATAAACATATCAGGGGAAAAAAAAAAAAAAATTCTTTGAAGCAATGCGTTTCACACATCACTTCAAAGAGGGGCAAAATGTATACGCATAAAAATGGTCATGTCTATAATCCGGCAATTAATTAAATATTTATTATTTAATTATTTCTTCAAAGGTCCTCTACATATGATTAAATTTAATTAATTTAATTATATTGTTCATTCATCTTATTCTTCTTTCCTAATTAAATAAATTTACTTTATTTAATTATTTTCATATGTCCACTTAATTAATTAAATAAATACATTCTATTTATTTAAATTAATTATCATTGTTTGAATTTAAATTAAATCTTTTGATTTAATTAAATTTAAATATCTCCCTTTCTTCTATTTTTAATTCTTCTTCTAATTAATTAAATGTTTCATTTAATCAATTTCATAAAAGTGATTTAATTAAATAAATCTTATTTAATTAAAAATATCTTATACTTTCTTTCCAATTCAAAATTAGGTATTTTAACCTAATTGTGCAATCTTCTCATATCATAATTGAATATTTTATTTAATTATGAGATCTGATTTTTTTAATAAAACTGATTAAAGCTCTTTTCTCACCACAAGTTTTCTTCTGCTTTTTAAAGCTTAATTAAATATTTTATTTAATTAAGAAAAGCTGAATGTCCTCCACAAGTAAATAATTGAATTTTTAAATTCATTTATTTATCAGCTTTTAATCTTTCTTTTATTCTTATCTTCTCTTCTTTTTCCTCTTTCATAATAAAATAGAAAAATCTAATTTTAGGGTTCTTCTATCTTCTCCTTCAGTTTCATCTTTCTTCAACCATTCGATCTGCCAGGAATTATCACAACTGTTAATCAAGACAGCCAATCAAAATCATTTGAAAAATCTATAAATACTTGTGTGAATCCAAGCATTCGTAATAGGCAATTAAGTAGAGTTCATGCATTTAGTTCATTTAGCACTTTAATTTCATAACATCATCTTTATTTCAAGTTTCTTAATTCAAATCATCATCATAGCTTAATCTTGCATATCATATCAAAATCTCGTTCTTTAGGAAGACAGTTTGTTGAGCCTAGCCATACAATCTGATAACACAAAGCTAGAATCGACAAAAACACTAAAGATAGAGGACAATAGGATGACAATGGAAGCAGAATAGAGTTTGCATCTCTTTACTCCTTTTATATTCTATTTTATTAAATGTCTTATTGGTGTGTTTGAATATTTCATTTCAATTCATTTACGCACTTATTTTTCATACACACAGTATCATTATTTGGAATCAACATTAAATCATGACTCATATCCTCAATATCATGCATATGTGAAATAAAATCTGGACTTCTATCATCCTTGGTATGCAAACAAATGTTATTTCCACATGAGTTAGAAATTCCAGAATCACATACTTCCTCCCGAATGGAAGCAAACTTCTGATCAACACCAAAAGTATCACCATCATTCCAATAAATACACAGGGAGTCATAAGAATCTTTACACAAAGATTTTTCACTGTCAAAACAAAAGTAAGCTAGAGACAGAACTTCAAGATCATCTTCATGTGCACATCCCTGGTATTCAGAAGTAAATAAATTTGTAATCTATTCACAACTAAGTGAACAAGCCTCTATATTTTCATCAGTACAGTCATACTCCTCACTTTTGTCATCATCAAACAGAAATCCAATACCATCAAAGAATGGGAAATCAGAAACATCATTAGTGCAGTTATTTATTCCATCATTCTGCTTGTCTAAAATTATTTCCTCCTTTTCATAAAATGGATTTGAAAATATATGAAACTTACTCATTGACACACCTTGGCAAAAAAACATCTGATCTTCATTTAACTCTTCATCATACAACAAGTTTGAAAAAAAATGGAAATCACTTTCAAATGTACAAACCTCATCATGATCAAATGTATCTTCATAACTTTCAACTGCAGCTAGAGGTATTGTATACTTACTATCTAATGAATCATTATCTCCCATTGCCTCTTCATCCAGATCCTCATAAGGAGTAGAAGAATCCCTTGACTGCAAATCAAAATTCTCAGGTTCATCATCAGCATCAAAATATTCACAACAAACACTGCTCTCTAAGTGACAATCTATTGCGCAAGAGATAAGCCCTGCACCCTCATCCTCCTCAACTTGATGTAAAGTATCTGAAGCTGGATATACTGTGTGATCTTCTTCATTTTTTTCCATTTGCATTCCCTCCTCCTATATTCTTTGGGCTACAGCACAATGATTTGGGGAATGTGGCTTATCACAAAAATCATAAAAGTAATTGTTACTTACCATATAGGTTATTTTCTTGCTCAATGGATCAGAAGCTCCCTCACTTCTAGGCCTAGTTGTTATAGGTTTACTGTCCTTCCAGTCTATATTATCAGGCATGCCATGCAACCTCGGCCTTTCGTTCCTGTACATGTTGCTTTGCTAAGAAACCTTATGAATATCTCTTTTACTGATTATCCCAACAGCCTTCCTATTGTTTTCAATTGTTTGGGCCATCTTCTGTGCTTCAGCCAAATCTCTTGGGAATTTATTTCTCAGCTCATACCCTATCTTAGGTTCAAATGCATTCAAATAAATACTCAGTGCTACATAATCTAGCAACTTTGATCTAGGAGGTATCCTATTCTGCAACTTATTAAATCTCTGATTGAAATCATAAATTGTATCACTTTGATCTTTCAGAATGTGTAATAATTCACGAAGAGCATAATCTAGTGCACCTAGATTCCCAAACTACTCAAGGAATTTATCTTGAAATCCTTGGAGAGAATCAATAGAGATAGCTGGTAAGCTATTGAACCAATCCCTAGCATCTTCAACAAGTGATATCATGAATAGCTTCATGCTTAAATCTTCGTAGGGCACATCCAAATCTTGGATAAAAGCATCAAACTTCTTAAATGATCTTCAGCAGTGATTGCATCACACCTTGTAAACTTTGGAACAATACCCCTCCAACTGCCATCCATTGGATAAGGGGATAATGGAATCCCTACCAAATCAAATTGTCTGATCATAGTTGTATGCTAACAAGGGGGGCACTAGGTGGATATGGATGCTAGTACATCAGACCGTAGTACTGTGTATGATAATATGGCACATACTGCTGACCGTGAGGAGCTCCAGCATGACCTCCCCTGAACTGAAATCCTCCTCCATTCATGTTTAAAAAACTACAAAAATTCTTTCAGAGTCGCCACCTACTTTTCCAAAAGTAGGAAAATCATTATTTCTGATCTTTTCCAAGCGGAATCACACTTTCTGAAATTTCTCAAATTATAACTTTTCCTCCAATGACTCTATAATGTGGTCTGCGAAACTAGAGATTTTGGGTTCGATCCCCAACGGAGTCGCCAATTTGTTAGCTCTCAAAAACGCAGGCAAGATGCCTCAAGAGGCTACCAATCTCTTGATACACTTTAGGGTAATAGACAAGGCCAAGAGAGCCCAACCTTCTACTCTTTAGGTGCTGCTAAACCTAGGCGGGTGTACCTTTCTGAATAGTGCAGACTTATCTTATGATTATCCTTCTAAAATGCTTTGTCCACAATGGTAGATGATAGTGAACAAAATGAAATCAAACTTGATAACTATCCTCTTATTTAAATCCTAGAATGTTAATTAACTGATAAAAAGAGATTGAATGAATTCAAATAATGAAATTGCAGAGACCAATGCCTTGTTGGGTATGCGGAGTCAAATGAAATAGAAGTGGGCAACTTATTCTGGCAGAAAATCAAATTGTAGGCATATGATCTATTCATAACTTGTATAAACAATGCAAGATTATAACTACTGAGCTCTTCTTTAATAATCCAGATGAATCTTCCTTATTACTATGATCAATGAAAAGGATTTAATATTTACTTGAGAGAACCAGTTAATTAATCACACAAATACAGCAAATGTGCATTGACAAACTAAACATAAACTTGCTATGCCAATTTAAACAACTAGAAAGAATCAAATTGGAGACAGCTTCAGCAATACTTCTCAATAAACTCAATAGACAATTGATACCAAAAATAACCTGCCACACCAGCTAATTCCCATTGAATTTTCCATTTTAAAACATGCACATAGTCTTTGATAAGAGAAAATTATTCTACTGTAGCCATTCCTAATCTACTGTATGTGATCTAAAAAATCTCCCTTTAATTACAATCCGAGTGCATATAAATACACCAGCATTAGGAATCATATTGTCTCAAATTCATGTCGGCCCCCGTAGAAAATGAGCCCAAATCATGTCAGCCACAATAGTATTTAGAATTTCACATGTCAGCCAACAACTTTTGAATTTCTATTTTATTCACCAACCAATCGCCAAGACAGTCCTGAAGGTATGCTGAAGGAAAAATATCGCTAACTGTTGGTCACCTCGTGCTCCCCTATTCTTTGTGCTTCGTTGTGACCACCAGAGTCGTGAAGACATCATATCGAAAACCCCTGCCATACCGAGAGCACCATTCTGTTATGTTTGTTTCATTATCGTTGTAGCTCTATGACTTCGGATAAACAGCACATAGAATATCCAAAGTGCTATCAAAAGTCATCACAATATCATTGTGACACAATAGTATCTCATATTAACATGCACGTTTGTTTCAATAACCTTTGCCATAGCACCGTGACATCGAAGAGACCTCACATCGGCACACAATGTCTCACCGAAAACCCCACTTGTCTCCCGTGCATCACTGTGACCTATCACACTCAGGGAGATGTCATGTAGAATACTCCATGTTACATCGAAAATCACCATCCATTGTGTCGCTATGACATCAGCACATTCTTACCGATAGGGTCCTTGTATTCCATTGGCGAGACCAAAAGTCACTCGCTGAGACCTTCTGTTGATACCACTAACTCCTACCGATATATTCCTTTTCAACTTGCGTGCATCGCCGAGACATTGGGTTTCTCTCACTAATGAGTGCTCATCATGTATATTGCTAAAGCATCCAACCATCAGAACGACCTCATGTAGACTACACAATGTTTCACTAAAACACCCTGAGCACACAACAGTTCATCAAGATAATTTAGAACTCTCACCGAAAGCCAAATATTGAACCTTGTCAGAAAGACTGAATGGGCTTGCCACTACACCGAAACTCATAACTCCCACCGATGTGAATCCGCATTTGTGTCGTTCGGTGAGATAGGAAAGATTTGTTATGACCATTCACTGAAACCGACTTCTTTCACTGATATGAACACTTCCCGTCGCCGTAATGATGAAATTGTTATGTCGATAGCTTCCAGTGAATGAAATCTAGTCGCCATGACATTAAAACATCTTTCCAATAGGCAACATAGACGTTTAGCTAGCAGAAGTCACAACAAGGATCGGGGAGAGCCAAATGAACTCATGTTGATAGGGACCAGAATGCAAAAGATGTGTGACTCAATGGATTCAATGGGCAACATGGGAAAAATATGAGCAAAATGATATGAAAATAAACCCCTACATTTATGAAAAGGATTCCAATTGAAACTTAGGGTTATGGAAAACTTGTGAAAAAGCCAGAAATTTAAAGTTCCAACATAACCGAAAGGAGATGGTGATACCCTAGGCATGAAACCCTAAAGATTTTCCATTGATGCATTGACAAGCTCGGGATTTTAGGTCACTCAGCTGCTAAGTTTCAAAGGATCATTATGGCCCACAAGCAAGAAAGATGAAAATGAAAAACAAGCTCGAAACTCACTTGAGGAATCATCAATCTAACAGCATCAATCAACCCTAGCCTTGGAATGCCCAAACACACAAAAATTCAAACTTCAAGCATATCTAAGACAGAAAGAATCACACACATGTTATCAATCAAAAGTAGGGGAATAGGTACATACCATTGATAAAATGCAAGTCGATTATAGCAATGACAAATAGCAATCCCAAATGCCTGAGCAAGCTTCAACAACTATGACACCCAAAAAATGACTACCAAATCCCATAATTTGGAGGTTCAACATGCCAAATCTAGCCAAGCACCACCATATCGAGCACCCCAACTCAATAGAATGAAAATGATAAAGCACAATGGCATAAGGTTCTCCAAAAATTGATTAAATACATCCTTCACAAATCATACAAATGACATTAATGTAGCTGACAAGACATCCAGACAAAACCTGGAAACTTAACAAGATGATGGATATTTGGAGGAATCTAATCAGCACGGAATTCCACAAAGACTAGAAATCTCTGAACCACAACATAAAGTGAACAGGACCGGACTTGGACAGGATCCAGGGAATTTCGCCAGGAGTGGATTTTCCCGACAGCAGTGAAAAACCTGAGATAAGCTCAAAACTTAATATTTTTAATGATTCTTAATGAATACCCTAAAGGAGATCACCAAAGAAAGAAAGATAAACACTTAATCTCATGCCAGGGCAAGGTAAATCCTCAAAAGAAAAGGGCCAAAAAACCAAGAATGAAAGTGAAAGAGGGTCCCCTGCTTTCAGTGGGGCGTGTGTGTGAAAACTGCACAACACCACCTATAGTGAATCTCTTTAGTGCTTCTATCCCTTGTCTAGTAGGGATGTATAGCATATCCCTAATAGATTCAACACTAATAACCACCCTCAAGTTTAGGCCTTCTATGACACTGATATCTGAATTGAAATTTTGAGCCCATTCATGAACCAACTCTAGGTAGTGATGCAAATAGGGAACCATATATTACAAAAGACTATAGAACCACAGCCTGTATGCCAAAGATTCTTGGTTGCTAGTCTCGAATATTTTCATCCTTTCATAGGATTCTTCCCTAAGGCTCTAAGGGTTAGTTTTTAGCTCAAGGTCATGAATATTGTCCCAATCTTTCATTATCTATGCTTTGATCATGTGGGTAGTTTTTTGTACAACTTGTGTGTGAGGCCACTTTGGATTTTCTAGAACCCCAGGTGAGGCATAAGAGATGTTACTAAAAAATTTGGCCATTAGTGCCATCAAGCTGGCATCAAAAAAGCTTCCAACTGCCTCTCCTTGTGCTTCCATATCATGATTCTATGCCATTTTAGGATTCTGTAGACTTTTGTGAATGCTCAACCTCTCTTCAAATCTTACTTGGACTCTTTCTTAGCAACTGTGTACTCAAAATTATTTGTAGTGTTATTATTTTGTATGCAACATTAGCCTTTTCTCAAACTGGAGTTGGAGACAATGGTTTCCTTTTTGCAATAAATTTGGCATGTGCCACCAACTCTTTAGTTCATGCAAAATGAATTCTTCACCTTTTGAAAAGATAATAATTCATAATTATAATTAGCCATCATGTCCTATGGCACCATCTCTTGGGAAATTGAGCCGGTAATTAAAGACGTACAAAAATTTTTGCATGATTTTTCATTTAATAACTTTAGAAGAATGATTAAGCAAAAGGGCATAATGAATACACAAAATATTTTGAGTTGATCTTAGAGACTGAAAAGCATCGACAGCTTAACACTTAGCACCTAACCATGTAGACTTCCACTTGCACCTGCTACAAGTTTTAGCTAATTAATTACCTCATCTTAATTCACACACAAAATTCACACGTAGCAAGCACAACTTGGTGGGATTTTTGTGTTTTCTCCAAGTGGTACTTTTGAGTTTGCACCTTGATTAGCATCATGCTTATTGCATGCATTGTACCCTAGCTACCTCTATAAATAGGCCTAAGGATAATAGCAGAATTTACATTTGGTAATTGGACTTATTGATAGAGGAAATGGATACTCCCATTAGGCTAACTATCAATAGGTCACAGGTAGCTTTCCTAGGAGAAGTTTCTAGTAGGTGTTTGAACCTTATGACCAAGATTAAGCATTCCCTAGCCATAATTGCAATGAAATGGGTGCTAGGAAGAGACTATATAGAGTATGAGGACAAATATTGAGTAAACACTAATATTTGTTCTCATTTTGTTGCCTCTCTGCTTGACTTCCAGGTACTGAAATAGATGATACTAAGTCTTACCTTGGAATTTTTTCCAAAGTGCTACCTCAGATGCCTTGTTGAAGTTTTAATGAATGCAGTATGTGGCCTTGGCATTCCAACAACAAGTGATCTCTATTGTCATATTGAAGAGGACGTAATGATGCCTTGGGTGCCATTTCTGAGCAAATTTCGCATGTTGACCATTGGGGAAAACCATCAAATGGTTTCACGTGCCCGCCACTTCTTGATAAGATGCTATAATGTAGTTCTTTTCTACAACGTGGAGTGGTATACTAACTTTAGAAACCTGGTGTATCCTCCCCCACTTGTTGTTGTTGTTAAAGCTTCTACTGCCCTTGTTGTTGTTCCTATTGTACCTATTGATGATGAAGCTCCTGTTGTTCCAGTTGACCCTGCTGAATGAAAAGCTCCTTAATATATATATTCTCAAAAATCTTGGCCTAAGATCCATTTTGAATTGTAATACCCCAAAGTAAATATTACCATATAATGAATATATAGCTCTTTTTTTCTAGTTTTTGTCTTATTTTTCTTTTCTATCCTTCTTGTATCATGGGTTCTACTTATAAAGATCAACCAAAAAAAGAACACAAAAACTATTTGCATACTTACATATTTACATCGATGAATTGTTAATAAAGCTAATTAAATAGTTTCAGGTGAATTCCATTAATAGGAATTCCCAATGCTTCTTTTTCCATGTTCTCTAATTCAAATGCATTATGTCGCTTTCATTAAATGATTTGAAAAGGGCCTTCCCATGGACTATCAAATTTTCCATGATGGCCAGGCTTTGCAGCTCTCTCATTGAATTTGAGCACTAAATCTCCGCATTGAAGACCTTCGTTAGAGGTTTTCTTGTCAAACCACTTATTAACCACCTGTTAATGGTTACACATGGCCATTAGGACTTTTTATCTTTTCTCTTGTACCTCCAACAACTCAGCCAACCAGACCTCCATGGCTCCATTTTTCTTCACCTCTAGAGACTTAAGCAATTGTAGTGTGGGAATTTCCAAAGATACAAGCAATAGCGCTTCCTTCCTGTATACCAGCTTGTATGGAAAAGTCTTTAAGACTTGCTTTGGAGTTATGTGGTCCACCCAGAGTGTTGCTTTGAGGTTATTATGCCACTCTCTCTAGTGTTCATACCCAATTCTTTTGATGAGTCAAACTAAATTTTTATTAGTCAAATTGGCCAAACTATTTCCCTATGGGTAATATTTTGAAGATGTCTTTAGCAATATGCCATGCTTAAGTGTGAATTCACATACCTTTGAACCTAGGAAGGCTTTCACATTTTCAGAGATGATGGTCTTTAGCAGGCTGAAACTTGTTACTAGTTCTTTGAGGAAATTCACAGTCTTTGCCTCAATTGCATTCTTCAAGGGCATGGCCTTGGTCCATTGGGTGAAATAATTTGTGGTCGTAAGAATCCATTTATTCCCGATACTAGAGGTGTAGTTAATCATCTCAAAAAAATAAAGGCCCCATTGTGCAAAGGGTTCCTCAACCACTATCAGATTCATAAGCATTGTCGAATTCTTCCTCCTTTCTATGAAGAACTGACATTTTTTGTAGGATTTGACTAGAGAATGAGTCATTGAAAAGTGTAGGCCAGAAATATCCTACACACATAATTTTAATGTAAATAGTCAAAGCAGAGAAATGTCCACCAATGGGACTACTATGGAATATGCCCAGATGTTTTTGTGCCTACTCTTGAGATATGCACTACAAAAGAACACCATTGAAATTCCATTTGAAGAGAACCCCTTCAATAAGCAAATATCCACTATTCTACAATCTATAAAATCTTTTCTTCTAAGAAGGGAGGTTCGACAGATATTTTCCTATCTACATAAACCTCATTCTATCATCCAACCAGCAGCCTTTAGACTTAGATTCATTTAGTAGAACTACCTTGGGTTATTCTTCCTCAGCTGCCACTTCTTTGTCTCATGCTAGATAATCACATAATGCTCTCCCATGCACGGTCTTTGTGGTTCTGACCTCAATGTTTTATTCAAGGATCTTAGTTATCTAGTTGGCCCTTTTCTTGGTGATTTCTCCTTCCATAATGTACTTGTACACACTAGAATGTGCTACATATACAACCACCTTGTTGCAATATATGAGGTGTCAAAAAATTTTAAGCCCCTTAACAATGGTGAATGTCTGCCTCTTGACAAAGTTATAGTTTGTCTCATATTCCTTTAAGGTCTGAGAGTGGAAGGCTATCAGATGTTCTCCCTTTCCTTCATCCTTTTGGGTCAAAACAATAGTGATGCTATATTTTCTACTGAATACATACATTGTGAAGTCCTTTGATAGGTCTGGGTTTACCAACATAGGAGCTAAAGAAATAACCTCCTTGACCTTCTCAAAGGCTTCTCTTTCCTCCTTTGTCCATTTAAATAATTGATCCTTCTTGAGCATCACGGTGATAGGTCTAATTAGAACTACAAAATCATAAATGAATTTGCTTACAAAATTTACCTTTCCTAGGAAGGACTGAACTCTTTTTTGTTGACTGGTAGGGGAAGTTCCCTAATTGAATTCACTCAATCTGGATCAATTGCAACTCTATCTTTGGAAACTACATGTCCTAATAATTTTCTTTGAGTCACTCCAAAAACACATTTTTTCATGTTCAGGGATATCTCAAACTCTTGACATTTATAAAAGAACATTTCAAGATTATCCAAATGATCATCTTTTGACTTAGACAATACCATTAGATCATCCAAGTAGATCAAGATAATCTTATTGATCAATCCTCTAAAGGCAATGTCGATTGCTTGCTAGAAGGTAGCTCCCACATTTGAGATCCAACACTAGTCATTGTCTAGGATTGTGGGTCAAAAAATCTCTCACACATTCTCTATGTTCTCAATTAAGTCAAAAATAGGGTCAAATTGAGATCCTATCATCACCATGCAATTTGCAATTGCATTCTACTCTTTGGGCACCATTTGGATATTAAAGGCTTCAAAGCTTTCAATTAGGTCCTAGACTCTCTGTCTATAAGATCTCATGCAAAAATTCTATATTGTGGAGACCCATTGGACTTGATTGACTATTAGCTCAGAGTCTCCAAACACCATTATTTGTTTAACACCCATCCACTCTACAAGACTTAGACCTTGCATGAGGCCCCTTCATATTCAGCTTCATTGTTTGAATAGACAATTTGAAAGCGAAAAGATGTAAGTGTCTTTTCATTGGATGGAGATGTCAAACATATTCTAGTTCCTGCACCAACTTTGCATCTTGCCCCATCAAAATGCAGTGTCCATAACTCTAAGGTGTGATCACCCTCAGGTTCTTTCATTACCTTCAAAATCACTTGATCTTCATCATAAATGACATAAGTTCCCAATCCAGTGGCACGATAATTGTTGAAAGGATCAGTGTCAATAAGCTCACTCAGGAGAGCTTCCTCTTTATCGGTCCAGTCTCTGATCACCCTCTCATCCTCAAGTAACTCAATACAATACATCTCATCTTTGGTTATAAAGGTATGAGTAGCCTCAAAGTTGTTCATGGCTTCATTTGCTACATGTTCTGAAGGAAAAGGTTCGGACAATATCTTCATCTTAGCTCCATGCTTGGTCCTAAGAATCAAGTGTGATCAATCTAAAGAAAGATACCCACCTATCTTAGCAATGAACTCCTAAGATAGGCAAGGACCAAACATGAGAGGGACGTCAATGATCACGATATCTTGTGGGAATATGATACCAGAGTAGGAGAACAAAGTCAATGGTAGGTTCTTAATGACACCTATAGTTTCAACCTTATTCCCATCAAGCTACATAAGCCCTCTGTTTAAAGGTTCATAGCTAATTCCTAAGGCTTCAGCTATCTACTTGGGCATGACTATGGTGTTAGCACTAGAGTCAATCATAGAATTATGCAACAATTTCTTACCCACAATGAGAGTTAAGAAAAAGTGTTTTGTTTTTGGCTTACCTTTATTTTTGATAGAGGCTTCTTCTCCATTATTTGTGAGGACTTTGGCCTAAGACAATGAATCAACGACCTATTCCTTGGATGGTTGCTCTATTGACCCTATGCTTACATCTTCCAGTGGAGCTTTCTGTAGTAATGAATTTTTCTCTAGAATAGCTAAGATATCCCAAAGGGATACATAAGACAAGGCTTTTTTCAACTATTCCACCATATTGAATGGCAGTAGATTAGAAGACTTCTACTCCTTAGACTTTTTTATAACCATCTTCTTGCATGATTGAGATTATTTTACAACCGCGGAGGAACTAGGAGCTTGGTTAGGAATACTTTTGAGTTGTTGAGTGACTGGTTCACCCATGAATCTCCTCTTAAAGTGAGTGTTATAATCTAATTTCACCTAAGGGGCCTTTGATGTGGAAACCTCATTTTCAAACATTGTCTCCTCTTCTTCCATCCATGAGAAGAGCGCGTGATCAGGAGCTATATATTTTTCTTGCTCTAGGGACATTCCTTGAATTTGCACAGTGAGCATCATGTTTTCCATATGTGGAGAGGTATATATATAACCTCCTGAATCTGCCATGATGCCTTGACTGTGTTGTTCTACCACTCTTTGTTGTAGATTGCAATATTGCAGGAAATTTTGGGGCATATGTGCTTCATTGGAGGGGAAACACCAAGGATTGATATCATCAACGAGATTACTTTTCCGCGCTACCAGCTCTCTATCAAACTTGGGTGAACATTTTGCAGTGGAATAGACACTACCATAATCTAATTTCTCGATTGAGCTTGTGGATTTGTGTGCAAGCCTCCTTGGAATTGGTTTTGTTGGTAGGAGGATCTTCTACCTTGGTAATTCTGGAAATCTAGCTTTGTTTGTACAAACTATTGTCGCTTGATACTAGTTATTTCATTTCAGAAGGTCCACAAAAAATCTTTCATATCACTCATCTCATCCTTTGAAGGTTTATATGTAGAAGAAATGTTCTACAACATGCTCAGATATGTATACATAGATTGGGGAGGAGAAAACACACGGGTAGAAGCTATCTCCTGGGCAGCAACTGATATCTCTGCAAATATAGGCATAGCAGGTAGAGGGGGAAACTTTTCAGCATCAATCAAATTGTTCTTTGCCTTAAAAATAATGTTGTACACATCTAACAAAGTGCTCCCACCAAGAGACTGGATCATCACCAAGATGTCGACATTGAGAGATTTTAGATAGAACATGAATTCCAAATCGATGGGCAGGAAGATAGCAGTCTGGATCCTTTTCCAAGTTGTGTGAAATCAAACATTAAAGTCAGACATGGCCTCATGAGAGGCCCGCTTTATGGTCACCAATTGATAATATAGCAAATAGCAATCTCCATTATTTGAAAATCACTCATAAAAAGGATCTCTAAGCTGATCCTAGGTGCTGATGGTATTATCTTCTAGTGTGTAGTACCAATCTAGTCCCTTGCCTTTGAAAGAGGTTGCCAATGACCTTAGTGCTACATTTTGATTAGCAACACCATGCACCATGCACACATCTACCACATCTTGTAGATGTTCAAATGGTTTTTTTAAGCCTTCCCCAGTGAACTTTGGTAAAAAAATTTGAGTAGATGAAGGGATAGGATCCCACATGGGCATTGTGACTGGTGCTATGAGAGGGCTTCCAGTGTCCCATGCTATAAAATTATTATTATTCATTGGTAATGGGACTGATAGAGGGGTTGTGATGTTTACTGGATGGCCTCTTGCTTGTACTATTACCAGCAGTGGCACTAGCAAGCCAAGGTTATTCATTTTCTGGATCTAGTAATAGGTCTATGGCTCATACACCCACTTTAAATTTAGATACATTCAAACAAGTCCCACCAGGCATGCCTAAAAAAGAACTATTGATGCCTAAAATTGCTAGACACGTAGCCTTATGGGAAACTTGGTCAATGGAGGGACCAATTGCACTAAACTAAGTAACCTTTAGGTTTTAAAGAAGTTGACTCTTCATGTATTGGGGGTTTGGAAAGGAAAAAGGAAAAAAATATATTAAAATAAAATCTTTTTTTTTATTCAAGGGGTAAACGCTTTTGACCGGAGCTATGAACTGGATACAACCATTCAACAATACCACCCCAACTGGGTTTGAACCTTGGTGGCAAGAACAACAATGCCACCTATAAACCATCACACCATGCCAATACTGGCATATTAAAATAAAATCTAATCTAAGGAGATGCACCAAGATTTAAGTAAATAGGCACGAGAAATCTTCCTTTTAGGTTAGATCTGAGGGCTCGTTCAACAATCTGCATGCCAAAAAATAATTAAAAGAATAGATTAAAATACCAAAAAGTCAATCAAATAACATAATATAACTTTCATATGCATTCACTAAACATGAAGAGTTCAAAGCATGATCTGAACAAAAAAATTATATTGAGATTATAGAAGTCTAGCAGATAAACTACTCAATACAACAAAAATAGCACAGTATAAAGTTTTATTAATTGAATAAGAAACAAAGAGGTTGAACAGATTGGTATAGTATGTTAGTTTTAATACAATAAACTAGAAAATAGTACAAAGGTCGAGAGTCTTTTTCTCTTTTTCCTATGTATTTTTGAACCCTTTCTCAAAGAGTCAAAGTGACATATATAGATCTTTCCACCATCTAAAAGCCAATAACAGAAAAGATTCCCTAGGAATGGGGCATGTTGTTCGTCACAATGATTCTTTCTAACTAAAATGGAATTTTTTTCCCTTAAACCAAGCACACCCTCTTGCAAATTATGTGTGTGGTCTAAAAGTGAAAGCAACAAAAATATCTTGAAGGCATGTGTCAACTGCCCAAAGAGTTGGTTAGGACATGTGGCATAGAGTTGGGGATTCCCATTCATTCATCCTTCTCTCATGACCATGATCCCCATGGAGATGACACGTGGTGCAATCTACATTCAAATATTTGATTGTGGGGTCTACCAAAAAGGTGTATGTGGCAAGATGCAATGTGGCACATGGGCGGAGCTTAGAGGAGAAACAAAGGAGAGAGGATCCTCAAAGGAACACTATGCAAACACATGGTGAAAGGGCAGAGCTTAGAGGAGAAACAAAGGGAGAAAACTTTCAAAGGCATGTGTAGCTGACACATGGAAAATGGAGCTCAAAGGAGAAAAAAAGGGGGGAAACTTTCAAAGGTGAATGCGACTGACACGTGGTGCAAGCAAATGAAAGTGCTACAAAAAGGAGCCCAAAAATATGAAAATATATGAAGTGCGAGCCAAGGCCAATGCAAAACCAACAATATCAACCTGAAGGGAGATTTAAGGATTTTTAAATCCACAATACCATGGTGGTTTAACCTGAGGCTCTTGATAATTTTCATAAAAAGGAATTTTGATGAGATTTTCTTGTACCGACTATTGTATGATAGATTTGATTGGTTCCCCAAGTGGTGTGTATTTTCATTTAGGGGAATATTTGTTCTTTGGGGGTGGTCTCCCTTGAGCATTTAGGTTCTTGACAGTTTGATTGTTAGGTTGTTGTGATGACGGGTTGATTTGTGGGCTATTTTTGGTATGTTTGTTGTTGTGTATTCTTCCTTTTGCACTAATAGAAACTTTGGCATCAACGACACCATCATTGGTGATATTTTTTTTTCCCACATGTGAGGTTTGTCATTGTAACTTGTTGATGGTCGATTATCTTAGTATGTGGGTGTACCCTCTTGTGTTATAAGGGCTCTTTCGATGTTGAGTGCCTTGGGGATCAATTGGTCATATGTTGTTATACATTGCATTTCAAATGAAAGGACAAGGTCCCTTCAAGGTTGGAGATGATAGTCCCAATTTTTTTTCTTCTAGCATAGACCATTTGCTCCCATTGGTAGGTTAGATCACCATTGTTGCAAGAAGGTTGTGAATGGTTATCCTTGGCTTGTTTTAGGCTGAATAATTCTTCCAAGCTCACTTCCGCACCTAAGTTAAATGAATAATTTTGTATGAACAAGTCTAAAATTTCTTGAAACTTCTTAATTCTGAGGGGAAGGCAGGAGAACCATTCCATTGTTAGACTAGCCAAACTTTGAGGGAGAGTCACATCAAATAAGAATCATCATATGCAACTTCCATACAATGTATGTAGAATTCCCCAATGTGATCTTCAAGATTTCCATTTCCACAATATTTGTTGAATTTTGATATCTTGAATCCTTGTGGGAATGGAACCATTGCAATGCTTTTGTCAAATGCATAGGGTCACAAATTCCCTTGTGTATGTGATTTCCTTATCTTTCCTAATTGTATGTACAACATTTGTTGCAAGAGCAATTTGACTTGTGTGGAAAAAGAATTTAGTGGATCAGGTGGTGGGATGTATATGTTTGTGGGTGGTATGGTTTCTTAGGTGATGGGTGGGATGGTTTGCGTGTTTATATTCAAGGCATTTAGATACATGTTCATGAAAGGTTTTTATAAGTTTTGTTGTGCAAGCAATGCTTGTTGGTATGCCTATAGTTGTTATTGTTCCAACAATCCTTATTGTTGGTTTTGGTGTAGTTGAGCTATTAGTGCTTGTTGTTATGTGTGTTGTTGCAAGGCTTTCTAATAGTATTTTTGTTGTAATAAGGGTTGTTCTTGGTCTTCTTGTGCTTGGTATTGATCTTGTGCTTGAGCTTGATCTTTTTTAGCAGCTTGTGCAGCTTGTGTGGCTTGTGCAACTTGTGTGGCTTATGTAGCCTATGTGGCTTGTGCAACTTGTGTAGCTTATTGTTGTTGTAGAAAAGCTAGCACTTGTTCTTGGGTAGCTTGTTGTGCTTGAGCTTGTTGTGCTTCATGTTGTGCTTGTTGTGTGGCTTGTTGTGCTTGGAATTTTTGAAGTTCCTTCTAGTATTCTTGTTGGGTTGTTTTAAATGTGATGTTGTATTGATTTGATATGTTTGGATTTGGTGGTGGAGGTGGGAGATTTTGTGGGACGGTGTGAGATGGTGTGATGAGAGATTGTTGGGGAAGTTGTGGAGGTGCTTGTTGAGTGATGACAAGGGGTTGTGTGGTAGATGGTATGGCTGATGTGCTAGGTCCTCAGGAGACCACATTTTGGAGAGTTTGAGGTGTTGTAGATGGTTCAATGATTGGTTGAGATGTTTGGATTGGTGCCACTTGGTGTTGTGATATGAGTGACATGCTTGGAAGATTTGACATGATGAATGTGTTGATTTGATTTGTGATTGGGGGATTGATTTGATTTGATTGGTTTTGGGTGGGTATGTTTGATAAAGGTGGTTTCTCTAAACGTTGGATTGGTGCGGAAGTTGATGTCAAAAGAGGGAATGATGGGAAGATTGGAGGTTTGTTCCCTTGCAAAATTTAGGATGATGCATTAAAATTTCACACTTGACCAAATAAATCCACTTGTCCTTGTGATATCATGGGAAGATAGCCTTGTGTATCAAGAGGGTATGGTGGTGTTTTGGTAAAGGTGGAGGGATTGTTGGTATCATGGAAAATGAGTTGCACATATGGATGTTTTGGGTCTTGTGGGATGGTGTTAGTCATACCCAAGATGGTGTTAGCTTCTAAATTTTGATTACTAACAAGTGGGTGCTCTTGATGGGCCTGGAGTGATGAGATTCCCTTGGTAATCATGGGTTGACTTGGAGCATGAGATGATGTTGGTTGTATGATGGGTTGGATGATTTTTGGGAAGGAAGGTGTGAATGATATTAGTGGCATGTTACCAAGAGATTGTTCAATAATAGTGCTCACATCAAAATTAGAAGGGAGTTTAGCCCCTTCCTTTGCTGATGCCAACATGTATTGTGTGGGATTGAGTCCCATGACTGTGTTGACAATCTTGTAGGTTTTAAGATTTTGGACTAGCTCAATTATTTAATCGTAGGTCATCCCTTGGAAGTTTTTGGTGAAGTCCTCCATGACTTGGCAACTTGCCTCTTGAAGATCTTGTGGTAGTTGAGGGGGATTAAGTGGAGGGTTGATAGATTCCCTAGGGTTAAATTATGATGTAGTTTGGCTCAAATCCCTTGAAGTATATTTTTCTTTACTTTTCTCCATGATCTTCTTGTGTTGTGATCTTGTTTGGACCATAAAATTTGGAATATAGCAGGTAAACCTCTAACTCCTTGGGTTGGTCTAAACTTTAGGTACAAAAAAAAAATATAGGATTCCAAGGATCAAATGATGGTGGTGTGATAAATGAAGGATGAATGATATGGATGTTTAAATTTTTGAGAACTTTGAAGGGATACTAGACTTTAAGATTTTTGGATTTTGATTTGGATTTTGTTTGATTTGGATAATGCACTTATAGATCCCAAGATGTCAGATGTTATCTTGGAGTAAACTTGTCCATAAGGGTAATAATTTAACTAAATGTATGAGGAAGGATTTGTTGGCAAGAGACACTGAAAATGTTTTTTGGCATTTCCATTGATGGAAACCCTAGTCAGTTAGTCGATCCACATGTCATCATTTGGTCATACCGATAGACAGATCGATGACAACCAAGTTAGAATAGAGCATCTGACAGTTTTGTGTTCTTTGATTCACATCAAATTTTTTGTTAGTATTTTGAGTTGTGGATCTTAGGGAAGATTTTTTGGTGTATTATCTATGTTATCTATGAATCTTAGTGCCACGTATCAATTTGTGTGCAAGTTGCAAGATTCGATTGGTTAATTTTCTATTCATTAGTTCATGAAGGTCGACTAAGTCAATATAGTGTGTTGTGGATATTCGAGTAATTATTTAACTATTTTTGTGTTCTATCATTTTTATTTGGGTCCTAACTATGTTGTGGCCGACTTTGGTGGATGCGGATTGAATATAATTCATGATTTGAGCCAACGGTTTGTAAATATTTTTCTGTTTTGTTGAAGCCGACATGTTGGGATTAAATCTTTAGTCATGGATATATATATAAGTGATCTATTATATCATTTGTATGTGTATGTTCTATGTATGTTGTGAATATCAGAAGGATTGAAGAGTGATTATGCATAGTTTTAGTTGTGCAGAAGAGAATTTTGTGAAGTGAATTGAAGTAGAATAGAGCAGAAGTGTAGAATCAGATAAAAGTTCCATAAATCGATTGATGAGCCTAACCAGAACTGTAATCAGGATTTTTTAGATGCTACTATCTCAATTCAACTCTTTTGGATGTAATCTAAACCTTTTGTAAGGCAGTGAGCCTTTCTATTTTTGAGCAATAAGCTCTAGGAAGTGTGCTTGAATGCAAGTACATTCCCATTTTGTAAACTTTCCTTTTGAGTATATACTCAAATAATATTGTGGATTGACCTCCACCATGGTTTTTCTCCTAATAGGGTTTCCATGTAAAAATCCTTGTGTTATGGTGTTGTGTTTATTTTTCTTATGTTCATGCATCTTTATTTTGGTTGAATGTTATCAATACTTTAAGGATCAAATCAATAAAGTTAAAATTTCTAGAACACTTATTCACCCCCCCTCTATGTGTTCCTTGATTCCAACAATTGGTATCAGATCCTAGTTCCTCAAAAGAAGTTTAACAACTTGGGGAAGATATTGGAAAGTGTTTCAAGGGATTCAATAAGTCTTCAACAACAACTTTTGGTGGCCCTAGATGATCTTGATCAATCCAAATCTAAAGTCAAGGAATTGCAAGCAAATCTCTTGAATGCTGAAAAATTCATTGAAGTATTGAAAGACAAAATCAATAGGTCCGGTGAGAAGAGAAGGGAACTTTGTGATAAGCTCAAGCAAGAAGATACTAAATGCATTGTAGATGAACAACTGAGTCAAACCCTGAAGGAAAAGATAAAAGAATGTGAAAATTTTGCTAGAGATAATGTAGTCCTAAAGCATGAGATGGAATCTATTATGATGAGGATGAACAAGGAGATTGAAGATAGAAAGAAGAATGAAGAGAAGTTTCTCCAGTCCTTGAAAGAGAAATTTGAAGAATACAATCAAATTATTGATGGATTCAATCAGTTGGAGCTTGAATTGGAACAATCCAAACAATGAAGAAGAGCTTGAAAAGTAGATTGATGATCTCAGAGATGAACTTGCTACTACAAAAGAATTCAAGGAGAAGTTCAAGATTAGCTTAGCCAAGCTTGATGAACTGATTAAAAGTCAGAGAATTAAAGGTGACAAGTGAGGTTTTGGATATGAGGAAGGAGAAATTTCTAGATCTAGACAAAGGAGATTTAGGCAAGGAAATTAGATGAGCAAACCCAGAAGGTATCTAGTAAGACAACCTAATGCTCAAAGATTCAATGGTCACTATTTTTTGTGCAATAAATTTGGTCATATGGCAGCACAATGTAGGAGCAGAATGAATCCAAGTGTTCCATCATTCTCAGGTCAGTGCTATAATTGTAATAAGTATGGTCATAAGTCAAATGAATGTGGAAATATGATGAACTTTTATAGAGATGTTAGATGTTATACATGCAATAGATTTGGTGATATTTATAACCAGTGCAGATCAAGAGAAAATCAATGGAACAACTAGTTTGGATAGAGAAATGTGGTGTGCTACAATTGCAACAAAACTATTCGTATTGCTAGATTTTACATAAGAGGTTCGGTAAATCAAAAAAACATGCAGAAGGATGAAAAGGGAAAAAGAAAATTCACTACAGATGAGATCAAGAAGAAAATGAAGACATGGGTGAAGAAGAGTCCATCTATTGCAGGAAATGAGCTAGCACTAGAACCTACTTCTAGTAATTCCTATTGGAATTGTGTGCCTCAATCTCATAGGCTAAAACATTTGAAAGAGAAAATTCGGTGTGACATTCTTATTTTCTGGCCGACTAGCAGTTGTGCAACCTTGTGGAATTCTTAGCTCGCCAAGACCTTGTTTCTGTCTTACCGACTGGAGCCTATTGTTGTGAAATTTCTATCTCTCTCCACTCAGGGAGATCTTTGGCCAACGATTTGGTTCCTTGTGATGGTCGGGGAGACTCATAGCAATTGGAGTCATCAGAGTAACTCAAATTCTTCGGTATGAAGTCTTATCAATATGGAAAGTCTCGCTGATAGTTATACACTCTTGGAGTCATCGGAGTAACAAAAGCTTTGGTAAGAACTCTTGGTGATGGGTGATTGTCTTGCTGATGAGCTAGTCTATTGTTAGTATGACTCCTAGCGAAGGGTGGTCTCGGGGTGACTTGGAACCCTTAGAGTGACTCTCAGTGATAGCGATAGTCTCACTAAAGGGAATACTGATGTCTAAGTGACTTTGTAACTTTGGTATGACCTCTCATTGAATAGCGATGGTCTTTCCAAATAGTGCTACATGTGGATTTTCATTCGGTATAACATCTTGCCAATGAGGATGACCCTTGGTGATAAATACAATCAAGTCTTGTGGCATCGGGGAGACAGGGTTAATGTCTCACTGACATACGAATACATTTTGAACACCTTTGACCGAGTGAAAGACCATCCTATGTGGTGTGTCTTCGACCAATCAGAGAAGCCGAATGGGAACCATTGGAAGTTAGACTACTATGGTCATTCTTGTGAGGAAGATCAATAGACCAGGGATAACATGGATATATTTTGTAATTACAGATGATGTTTGGTTTGAAGGATGATTGATGAACAGTGATGTAAACAGGTTGGTGTATGATCAATGTGTATGAATGTAATTCTGAGAAAATTGTAACTTGAATGTTTTGTACAAGGTTGATCATTGAATCTGTTGTTGTAAATTGACATTAGAAAGATAAGTCTAATCTCTGTATGTAATATCATTACTGTAATACAAAGGGTCTTTTCTTGGTGTGGTGGGTTTTTCTCCCATAAGGGTTCTCCCACATAAATCTGGTGTTCATCTGTGTATCTTTATTTCTCTATTTCTATTATTTCCTTCAGTGTATCTTAATTTGACTGTAATTGAAAAATTAAAATTCACCTATGCATTCTTCCATGAGGTTTTGATGTTAGGAGAGTTGTTTCTGCAGCTTAGCTTTCCTTATAAGTGGTATTAGAGCCTAGCAAGTTGTGTTATCCTTGTGAGTACGTTGGGTTTTTTGTGTCAATTTTGTTCAATGGGAGTCTTGTAGAAGTTTGGTAATTTGAATTACAGGTTAAGATGGCAAGCACGTCAGGAAAGATTGAAATTGAGAAATTCAATGGCAGCAATTTTGAGTTGTGGAAACTCAAAATGGAAGATTTGTTGGTTGATCATGATTTGTGGCTTGTTGTGTCTAGAACAAAGCCTACAGGCATGAAGCAAGAATATTGGGACCTTGCAGATAGAAATCAAAGGGGCTAATAAGGCTCTATTTGGCAGACTATGTTCTTTTGAATGTTCATGAAGAAAAGACTGGCAGCTATTTATCAGGGCAAGTCTTTGGTGAATAAATTTTTCTTGAGGAAGAAGTTGTACTCTTTGAGAATGCAAGAGGAAGGATCTGTTGCTAATCATTTGAATGCATTCAACATGCTAATTGCACAGTTAACATCTGTGGGTGTGAAGATTGAAGATGAAGATCGTTGTATGTTGTTATTATGTTCTTTGCCATATTCTTGGGATCACCTGGTGATGGCTATTGGGAGTACGACATCCAATTTTAAGATGGAAGATGTTGTTGCTTCTTTGTTGTTAGAAGAGATGAGAAGGAAATATTATGAGATGGAAAAGGAGGCTCTTGTTGTTAGAGGTAGATTGAAAGAAAAAGGAAAGAAGAAGGACAAGAAGTCCAAATCCAAATCAGAGGGGAGATCAAAGTCTCCTAGCAAGAATTCCAAGGTGAAGTGCTAGAATTGTAGGCAACATGGTCATGTTTGAAAGGATTGTAAAGAGGAGAAAAAGAAGAAGAAGAATTCTTCTGACAATGATTCTTCTCAAAATGATGCAGACACCTTCATTGCAGCCTTGGCTACACAGGCATCAGATGATGTCTGGCTGATTGATTCTGGAGCATCTTTCCACATGAAATCTTATAGAGACTGGTTCATGAAGTATGAAAAATATGATGGTGGAAAGGTGTATTTGGCAAGTGTTTCATCTTTGGAAATTGTTGGTTGTAGAAGAGTCAGAATTCAATTCCCTGATGGAAGAGTGAAGGGAATCAATGATGTAATGGATATACCAGGTCTGGCTCAAAACTTACTTTATGTTAGTAAGCTAAATGATATTGGAGTGCAAGTCACGTTCTCTGGAAATGGCTGCAAGATGACTAGAGGCTCAATGGTGCTAGCAAGGGGTGCTCGAATTGGTACCTTGTATAAGCTGGATGCACATGCTATGCAATGCAATAGTGTCTCTACAAAGTCACAGAAAGCTACTCATGGGTAAAAAGAGGATAAAATTCCTAATAGTGTAAAATTTATGGAAGTTAAACTTCCAGTAGAAAATACTATGCTCTGGCATCATAGCCTAGGCCACATTGGTGAGAAAGGTTTAAAAACCTTGAAGAATAATAACCTAGTTGAAGGGCTTGATCATTGTAACCTTGAATTCAAATTTTGTGAAGATTGTATATATGGAAAACAACACCATGTTTCATTTTATTCCAGTCCTCACAAATCTTCTGGTTTGCTTGATTACATTCATTCTGATGTTTTTGGTCTAGTCAATGTTCTTTCTCTATCTACATCAAGATATTATGTATCGTTCATTGATGATTATTCAAGAAGATCATTTGTTTATTTTTTGAAAAGTAAATTAGAAATGTTCAGTCGGTTTAAGGAATTTAAGAACCTTGTAGAAAATCAGATTGGAAGAAAAATAAAATGTTTAAGGACTAATAATGGTGGTGAATTTTGTTCTGATGATTTTGAGAGGTACTATAAAGATCATGGGATTAAAAGACATAAAACTACACCTTACACTCCACACCAAAATGGAGTTGCAAAAAGGTTCAACAGGACAGTGATGGAAAGAGCACAAAGTATGCTGAGTAGTGCTGGCTTAGAGGAGAAGTTATGGGCTGAGGAAGTTGCTATAGCATGTTACTTGATAAACCATTCTCCTAATTCTTCCCTTGTAGAGAAAACACCTTTGGAAGCATGGTATGGTAAGAAGCCCTCTTTAAGACATATTCATGTTTTTGGCTATGAGGCATATGCGTATGTGTCGAATGAGAAAAGATCTAAATTGGAGAACAAGGCTGTTAAATGTATTTTTATTGGCTATAGTGTTGGCATAAAAGGATGCAAGCTTTGGAATCCTGATACGGAGAATTTTCTATACAGCAAAAGTGCTATCTTTCATGAGTTGAAGCCTTCTACCTTGGATTTGTAGTCAGAGACAAAATTAGAAAACAAAAAGGATGTAGTTGAAATTCCTCTGACACCAGAGAAAGAGGAATTGAAAATTCAAAATGTACCTAAAACTGAGGAGAGCTCAAGCAGTTCTGAGAGTTCTGAAGAAGAAGAACAACCTTAGCCTCAGCAACTGAGGAGGTCAACACATGAAAGAAAGCAACCTAATAGGTATTTGTTCTCTTTGATAGATTCTACTTGTGCCTATGCTTTAATTTCTAGCGATGAGCCTAGGACTATGAAAGAGGCATTTAAAATGTTTGATTCAAACTCTTGGTTGGAAGCCATGAATGAAGAAATGGCATCATTAGAAAAGAATGATACTTGGAGTTTGGTGCCCTTGCCTGAAGGCAGAAAAGTTTTTGGCTGCAAATGGGTATTTAAAAAGAAAATAGGTCTGGATGGCAGTGTGGAAAAATATAAAGTGAGGTTGGTTGCGAAGGGTTATTCCTAGGTAGAGGGAATTGATTATGGAGAATTTTTTTCTCATGTAGCTAAGCTAAAATCCATTAGATTTTTTTTCTCACTTGCAGCAACGTATGACTTAGAGGTTGAATAGATGGATGTGAAGATAGCATTTCTTCATGGTGATCTTGAAGAAGAAATCTATATGTCCTAGCCTGAGCACTTTGTGCAGAAAGGTAAAGAAAAATTGGTTTGCAAGTTGAAAAAATCTCTATATGGATAAAAACAGTCTCCTAGAATGTGGTACCAGAAGTTTGATACTTTTGTTTTATCATTGGGATTTGTAAAATCAAAATCTGATCATTGTGTGTATTACAAAGCTGAAAGTGATCGAGTTTTTATTATTGCTCTCTATGTTGATGATATGTTGTTCATAGGCAACAGTAAGCTAATGATTTCTGATCTTAAGTCTTAGTTATCTACAAAGTTTGAAATGAAAGATCTTGGTGCAGCAAGGTCTATTCTGGGAATGGAAATTACCAAGGAGAGGAATAGTAGAAAACTTTGGCTTAGTCAAAGTAAGTATATCAAGACTGTTCAAGAGAGATTTTGTATGACTGATTGCAAGCAGCTAGTTGTTCCATTTTTGCAGGGAACGAAGCTATCTGTTGAAGATTGTCCAAAATATCCTACTAAGATGGAGGACATGACCAATGTGCCTTATGCTAGTGCAGTTGGAAATCTTATGTATGCAATGCTCTGTACAAGGCCAAACATTTCCCAAGCAGTGGGAGTACTTAGTCGGTTTATGGCTAATCCTAGAAGAACACATTGGGATGCTATGAAAAGAGCATTTAGATATTTGAAGGGCACTTCAAAATATGCTTTGTGTTACCATGGGAACTTGGTTGAATCACAGAGGACTCTTAGCATTTGAGGCTATGTGGATTCTAATTGGGCAGGGGACATTGATAGTAGAAGATCCACCAGTGGATATATTTTCATGATGAATGGTGGTATAGTGAGTTGGATGAATAAGCGGTAGGTTGTAGTCACTTTTTCCACTATAGAGGAAGAATACATGGCAGCAACACATGCCTGTAAAGAAGCAATTTGGTTAAAACGTTTGTGTTCTAACATTGGTTTTGATGCAAGGAAAATAACAATTTACTGTGACAGTCAGAGTGCTATTTGTTTGGAAAAGAATCCTACTTTCCATGCCAGGACAAAACATATAGATGTACAGTATCATTTTGTAGAAGATATGGTGGAGGATGGAAAGGTTCTTTTAGAAAAATTGGATACTCTAGAAAATGTTGCAAATGCATTGATGAAGCTAGTGAGCACAAACAAGTTTAGGTGGTGTACCAGTTCAATGGGCCTCAGTGCCCATGAATTTCAGTAGTTTTGTTGTGCTCTAGAGGTTCCTGTGTGATCTTCGTCAAGTGGGAGATTGTTGGAATTGTGTGCCTCAATCTCACTGGCTAAAACCTCTGAAAGAGAAAAGTTAGTGTGACATTCTTATTGTCTGGATGACTAGTAGTTGTGCAACCTTGTGGAATTCTCAAATCGCCAAGACCTTGTTTCTTTCTTATTGACTAGAGCCTATAGTTGTGACATTTCTATCTCTCTCTACTCAGGGAGATCTCTGGCTGATGGTTTGGTTCCTTGTGATGGTCAGGGAGACTCATAGTGACTGGAGTCATCAGAGTAACTCAAATGCTTCAGTATGAAGTATTATCGATATGGAAAGTCTCGCCAATAGTTATACACTCTTGGAGTCATTGATGTAACAAAGGCTTCGGTAAGAACTCTTGGCGACAGGTGATTGTCTTGTCAATGAGCTAGTCTCTTGTTGGTATGACTCCTGGCGAAGGGTGGTCTCGGGGTGACTTGGAACCCTCAGAGTGACTCTCAGTGATAGCGATAGTCTCACCGAAGGGAATACTGATGTCTAAGTGACTTTGGAACTTTGGTATGACCTCTCACCGAATAGTGATGGTCTTGCCGAATAGTGCTACATGTGGATTTGCATTTGGTATAATGTCTTGCCGATGGGGACGACTCTTGGTGATAAATACAATCATGTCTTGTGGCATCGGGGAGACATGGTTAGTGTCTCACTGACATGTGAATACATTTTGAATGCCTTTGACTGAGTGAAAGAGCATCCTACGTGGTGTGTCTTTGACCAATCAGAGAAATCGAATGGGAACCATTGGAAGTTAGACTGTTATGACTATTCTTGTGAGGAAGATCAACAGACCAGGGATGACATGGATATATTCTATAATTGTAGATGATGTTCGATTCGATGGATGATTGATGAACAGTTTTGTGAACAGGTCGGTGTATGATCAGTGTGCATGAATGTAATTATGAGAGCATTGTAACTTGAATGTTCTGTACAAGTTTGATCATTGAATCTGCTATTGTAAATTGACATCAGAAAGATAAGTCTAATCTCTATATGTAATCTCATTACTGTAATACAAAGGGGTTTTTCTTGGTGTGGTGGGTTTTTCTCCTATAATGGTTTTCCCACATAAATTTGGTGTTCATCTATGTATCTTTATTTCTTTGTTTCTGTTATTGCCTTCAATGTATCTTAATTTGACTGCAATTGAAAATTTAAAATTCACCTCTACATTCTTCCCTGAGGTTTTGACATTAGGAGAGTTGTTTCTGCACCTTATTCCTTACAATTCCTCTGGGAATTAGTCTTAGGCCTTTGGCCTAGGGGGAGTTGTCAATAAAATCCTTTAACCTCCTATTGGTAATTGACATCGGGATTTGGATGAGTGTAGTGATTGCATTGATGATCTATAGATGTTGTTGAAATAGTTGGAGAGTGTATTATGTAGAGTTGAAGGTCCGCATAAGAGTTATCTTTCACAATGTATAGAAACAGGGTATCTAGATGAGTTAGGGTAAAATCATTTATTGTGACAAAAAGGTTACGTGTGGGAATGATAAAAGGTCATTTCTATTTTTCATTTGTCACTTTGTGCTTTACGAAGAAGTTTGGAGATCTTTGAAGAGGACTTTTGTGAAATTTGGCCAAGATTCAAGTGTGAAGGAAATTCAGTGATCAAACCCTATTCCAGTGAAAAAGTATTTATTGGGAAAACTTGTGAATTTGTGAATTTGAGAAAATGGCTACTCCGTTGGTAGTTGATGTCAAGGATAGACCCCATCTAAAATTCAAGTGGCATCCTTTCAAGTCTGTTGAGACTGAGCCCTTAGGTGCATTTTCATTTGTTTCATACGACGTCTTACATATTGAAGACATTAGGGCATAGATTCATGCAAATATTGAGGAGTTAGGGAGCTCATAGTTGTTGAATTTATATTCCAATCATATAGTTGGAGAGGATTTGTGTGTTAAGCCCAAATTTAAAACCCTAGAAGAGAAGCAATTCGCGCAGATTGTAAAATTCCCAGTGTTTGATGAAAGTGAATGGGTCTGGTATATTTTGAGTCGAGTTCATGATGAATTTATGTGGTTGAGTCAACCTTTTAAGATTACAAAAGAAACCATAAGTGTTGTTACTGACTTAATTTCCTCTAGTGGGTTGTTGATCTTGAAGTTTGTGAAGAATCAGACAGTCAATTATGCAACCGGTTCAATATTTGATAAAAGAGCTATGACAGTTGATGATATTATTGATGTGGGTGTGAAATTTTCCTCTATGGTCATTGGTTACAAGATTTATCACTCCAATTGGGATAATTCAGTATCTGCTACAACTATTTATGCAGCATATCAAATGGTGAAGGAGAATGCAGAGTATGACCTATGTGAGTTACTTGAAGTTAGCTTATGGAGAATCTTGGTAAGATTTAGAAAGATAAGAAGAATACCTTTAAGTATGGTAATCTGTTGTTTTGTTTGTTCTTTTATTTCATGAATGAAGTTCCAAGAGTTGGGAAAGTGCATTGGAAAAGAGGTAATAGGCCTATAGTTGTTCAAATTAGAGGCATTTTATAAACCATTGGTGATAGTCAAGCTAGGAAAACTATAATCTAGGGATATTTCAAGAACTTTTAGAATGTAATGTAAGCAAGGGAAAGAATTCCTACTTCTATTGTGGAGAAGTATAAGGACACAATTTTTTTTATGGTGGATGTTGATCAATGCTTGATGGAAGCCATAGATCCTAGAATGGTCTTAATTATGCCAATGGGATATGAAGTTGAGGACAACATCTTGGAGCTATATGCACAACATTTGTTGAGTAAGCCTTTGGATTTGTCTGAAGAGAGGTTTGGAACATATGTAGAGAAGAATATGCAAGTCCATGAGAAGTTGAAGAAACCAATGATAGTCTAGAGAGTAAGGAAGGAAGTTGAATCCTTTGCTGAGAGCATGGGTATATCTATAGAAGTTGTGAGAGAAGCTAGAAGGAAGAGAGAAAAAGTTGAAAAAGAGCCTACTAAAACTGAATCTACTAGTCCAAAAGCATCTTTTACCCAAACTAGATCCACAAGGAGCTCTATACCCCTATCTAGACCTGAAAAGAAGACAAGTCATGTGAAATCTCAAGTCAAGGCATCTAGTACGAGGAAGAAGGATAAGAGAACAAGAGTTTATGCAGTTGTTTCAAAAGATGAAGAGACAGAATCCGATAAAGAAGTGAGAAAAATAAAGCATATGGGCACCCAAGAAACAATAGTCACTAAGGAAAAGCCCTCCAGTGAAGAAGAGAAAGCAAAGAAGAAAGTGAAAACTGAAAAACCAGGTATGTCTGTAAAGGAAGTTGAGAGAGGTATAATCAAGGATGGTAATCTTAAGCCACTATGTGAATGGTATGAAAATTTTGATAGTGTTGGTCAAAGAGTTCTTGAGGAGGATACAATAAAGTATTTGAACAATTTCAATATGACTCATTGAAATAATGTCTCAATTACCTAGAGAACTATATGAAATTCTAGAAATGAGGATAGTAAGTGCAAGAACTAAAGAAGAGCAAATGAGAAAGCGAATTCTCACAAACTTATGTCCCATAATGTCTATTGATGATATGAAGTCAATCCTGAATGAATCCAAGAAGGTTCTCAAGAGAAAAACAAGAGTAAACAAGCTTATGATTGGTAAGACTGAAGAAGTAGCAAAAGAAACTGAAAGAATTTTAAAAGAAGTCTTGTTAAAGAACAAAATCAATGTTTTCTCTGAAGAATTGCATGATGAAGGTACTACATTTGGTTTGGTGGATGAAGAGGAAAATGAAGAAGTTAAAGTTGAGGACACTTAGATTTCTCCTGATGTGCATGATACATAAGTGCCTATGGAGATTGAAGCCCCTAAAGTTGTGTCGGTTGAAGAAAAAGAGATGTCAAGTGAGGAAGTTGAAGTTCCTAAAGACAAGCAAAAATCTATAGCTGAAGAAGCAGTAGTTGAAGGAAAGAAGGTCAAAATAAAGGAAGTTTTAGTGGAAGTAAGAGACACTATAGAGGAAGTGAAGAAATTTCTAGAAGTGCAACAAGAAGAGTTTGACCTTGAATTGGGTGAAGGTCCTATTAATTTGTCTACCTTGTCTCTGATTCACAAATTGAAAGTTGCATCATTTGTCCAGGTGAATGTTAGAGAAGAATTGTTGAAGTCTCACATTGAATATAGTGAGCTATTGAGTTTTGCATCTAGTGTTTTGGAGAGAATCATGCCTACTCATGTTAAGGGTCCATCTAGTTCTCCCTTCGGTGAGCTGAAGAAGCTTACTAATTTTGTAAGTACTCATTTTGACTCCCTTGAGAAGTCAACTATGGTTAAGGTTTAGAAGGAGTTTGATGCTAAAAGGTTCAGTAGGTTGAAGGGAATGATAACTAATGATAAATCTATGTTAGATACTTGTGTGAAGAATTTTCAAATTTCTCTAGTTAAAGGTAGAAATATCTATAATTCATGTTTATCTTTGTCAAAATTTACTAAGGAAAATGAGAAAAAGATTAAGGATCATGAGAAACAGTTAGCTATTATTTCTAATGCTTTCAATCCTTTGACTATTTCTGTTGGAGAGAAAGAAGGTTAGGTCATATTCCTACTTGACAAGATAAAGAGTCTAAATCATGTTAATGACAAAATTTTGGAAAGAGCATGTGAGCTTAGAGGCCTAATTGGTCTGAAGATGGAAACAATGTTGAGTGCATTGAAGGAAGCACATGATGCTATGGCGGTCAGTGATCCAATGAATCTTGAATCTATAGAGATGAAATCTTATTTATTTTGTGGTCACATGATGATTCTTGAGAGTCTCAAGAAAGGTTGGGACACAAGTTTGAGCTTATTGAAGACTAGTTTTGCAAATATTTTCAAGTTTGTGTAAGTTGTAGAAGCAAGTTTGTACATATGCAATTTGAAGTTTTTGTTTGATTTTTAGAATCCAGATTCCCCACCTTTTCCATTGATTTCAAATGGGGAGAGTAGTACAGTGAAAAATGTATATTCATCTAAGGAGGAGTTGTAGTTTTGAGCTATGATTGAAGATCTTTTTGAATTTTTGGAGTTGGCAATGTAATTCATGTTGGTACTGATCCAACACTTAGTCATTTTTCACTAAGTGTTTCCATCAATACCAAAGGGGGAGATTGTTGGCAAGAGACATTGCAAATGTTTTCTAGTGTTTTCATTGATGGAAACCCTAGTCAATTAGTTGATCCGCGTGTCATCATTTGGTCATACCAGCAGATGGATCGATGACAGCCAAGTTAGAATAGAGCATCCAACAGTTTTGTGTTCTTCGATTCACATAAAAAAATTTGTTAGTATTTTGATTTGTGGATTTTAGGGAAGCTTTTTGGTGTATTATCTATGTTATCTATGGATCTTAGTGCCTCGTATCAATTTTTTCAAAAGTTACAAGATCTGGTTGGTTATTTTTTTGTTCATCAGTGCATGAAGACTGACTAAGTCAATATAGTGTGCTGTGGATATTCGGGGAGTAATGATTTAAGTGTTTTTGTGTTTAAGCATTTTTATTTTGGTCCTAACTATGTTTTGGTTGACTGTGGTGGATGTGTATTCAATATTATTCATTATTTCAGCTAATAGTTTGTATATGTTTTTATGTTTTGTTGAAGCCGACATGTTGTGATTAAATCTTTAGTCGTGCATATATATAAGTGATCTATTATGTCATTTGTATGTGTATGTTCAATGTAGGATGATGTATTTTATGAATATCAGAAGGATTGAAGAGAAATTATGCACAGTTTCACTTGTACAGAAGAGAATTTTGTGAAGCGAATTGAAGCAGAATAGAGAAAAAGTGCAAAGTCAGATAGAAGGTCCAAAAATCGATTGATGAGCCTAACTGAAAATGTTATCAAGAATTTTTAGATGCTACTATCTTAGTTCAACTCTTTTGGATGCAATTCAAACCTTTTGTAAGGCAGTGAGCCTTTCTATTTTTGAGCAGTGAGCTCTAGGAAATGTGCCTGAATGCAAGTGCAATCCCATTTTGTAAACTTTCCTTTTGAATATACTCAGATAATATTATGGATTGACCTCCACCATGGTTTTTCCCCTAATAGGGTTTCCACATAAAAATATTTTTGTTATGGTGTTGTGGTTATTTGTCTTATATTCTTGCATCTTTATTTTGGTTGAATGTTATCAATACTTTAAGGATCAAATCAATAAAGTTAAAAATTGTAGAACACAAATTCACCCCCCTCTTAATGTTCCTTGATTCGAACATGATTTATCCACACACACATTTAGCCAAACAAGGAAACTTGGATTTTGATTGAAGGATTTACCAAAATTATATAAATTGTTTTTCCAAGGTTATAATTTTTTTTGTGAGATGGGGTTTGATTGAGATGTGACAAATTAAAGTGTTGATTTGATCCTAGATGAACCTAGAAAGACTTTGTTTACAAGACCAAGGTATTGAAGAACATGTTATACCTCTAAAACTTTCAACCCTATGTGATAAATTAAAAACATTGGAAAAGACTAGGATTCTAACAATAATAGAAGGAATACAAGTTTGGATTATTTCTTGAAGTAGGTTTGTAAAAGTTGTAAACCAAACTATCTCTAGTTTCATGAATTGCTAAAAGGTGTTGCTTGAGAGCCTTTGGACTAAGATGCCTATGAGGATGAGTGAACCTTGGTTTTTGGATTTTTACTTTGCAATAAATCATTAGAACAAACATATATGTGGGGTTCAATTTTCTTTTATCTTGATTAAATGGATACTTTTTACCACATCAACACTTCTTGCTTAGCTTTCAAACTAAATGTCTATGTCTTAACTCCTTTTCATTCCACAAGGGCCATTATGTGAAAATAAAAGAATCAAGGCCATAGTTTTCCTAAGTTTATTTTGGAGAGAACAAATTGAGATATGGGCCCAAATATTTAGATTCCTCTAAGGATAAAATCCCTAGGGACAAGTAGTTATACTTGGACTCTTCAAGAATTATTTCTCTTTCCAAAGGGTTTGAAATTTTGATGACTTGTTTAATGTTTGTTTTAAAGTTTGAGATCCAAGAAATGTATTTGAATGAATCACAAATTGTACAACCCTAACTTAGAAATGTAAATACTTATTGAGTCCCCACTTGGATTTCTCCAAACACTGAGACAAAGCGAACATATAGAGATTTTGCGACACTGGCTCCCTTTTTCTTGGCACACACTTCTTGAGACCACCAAATCTCAAAATGCTAAAGATCCAGAGACCTTAAGGATTTTTATGTTTCTACTTTGAATAGTACAAATGTGGGGCAACTTTAGAACTAATGTTCTTGCACCAACAACTATTAAGGATTTTGGCCTTTTAAACAAAGGGTTGTAGTAACGACATTTAGTTCAAAGGGTACTATGATAAACTCCATAAAGAGGTCTCCCAACCCTTAGAACAAGGTCTTTATGCATCATAAAGATACTGGGGGAGAGCTATCATGTACCACTTTCCATTGATTGCAAACTTTCCTTGCAATTACAAATTTATATAGTGGTTCAGAAGAGCTTGGTGTTAGCTCATTACTGCTTGGGTCATTCCCTCCTTTTGAAGAGGGGAGGTAGGCCCTCTAAAAATAAACAAAAGTGAAGAAGTACATTTATAGTTTCACAACCTAGATTGTGTAAAGTGCTAGGAGGGAACACACACAATGCCTTTCCTTCACTCTTGCATGATTGTTCAATTTTAACTCCAAATTGAAATGTGTGGGTGATTTTAGACAACAAATGTCAATGGAATTCTTTTGATTCTCAAGATCGCCGAGTGGCATGAGAGAAGTGCATATGCATTGAAATGACACAAATTGTAAAAAATCACAAAAAAATAATGAAGTCACAAGTTCTTTTTAAACCCAAAGTAAAGATGAATTATTTTTAAGGCCCCAAGCTTAAATGTGAGTTTGTCTTGTTCAATTTTAGCCCAAAATAAAAATCTAGTAAGTTCCTAAAGTTCAATTTTTAATCCAACTTTGAAAAAGCTTGTGTTTGTTAATTTTAAGCCCAAAAATAACTTTAGTTGGTCCTAAAATGGGAAATGAAAAGAAGAATTCGAAAGCCTAAGCTATTACAATGAGCATTAAAAAATGGTTTTAGGTCTCCAAGTCATTTTTTCTCCCTTTCTTGCAAAGGCAACACTGGGAAACAAAGGTGATGCTCTACAACTAACAAATGTGACACTAAAATTGAAGGCGACACTCTATTGAAAAGAAAAAGGTGACTCTTTGCAGAAAATAAAGAGCACATATGTGATAGAATAGTAGAGGTGATGCTCTATTAGAAGCAAAAATTAGATAGAAGAAAAAATAGACAAAAGTGGAATTGTAGTAGATGTGATGTGACGTGGAAAAAGCGGCATTGAAAGTGAAGGTGACACTTTGTGTGCAATAAAATGTGACATTGTATGCAAAGGCAACACTATATCATTCAAACACAACATCCCTCCCCTATAGCTACAAAAAATGGTGTTTTCAAGCAAAATTTGTAAAAATAAAGCAGTTAACCCTCCCTCTAGCACCAAAATGTGAGTGTCTAATATACAATTAACTAACAAGAGACAACAAACAAGTGTTAATCATGTTAAAAAACCAAACAAAACACTCCTTGTGAGATTCTCAATCAAGAAAGATAAGAAAACATAATGAAAACATGAAATAAACAACACAAAAGAATGTAAACTCATCTAAATCAATCCAACCTTCATCCCATGGGGGGATTGGTGCTCCTTTAATGTGGGAAGAAGCCCTTTCCCAATCCCAATGACAATGTCCAATGTTGTAGATGATTCTAAGTATGAAATTAATGTCAAGTGATGAAAATAAGCTCAAAAGTGATGGAAATGGTGATTGCTAACAGTGAAAATGGCAATAGTAATATTACTTCAAGTTGTGGATCCATATTGTGAAGAAAATGCTTCTATTTATAGAAATCAAGGGTTGAAGAATGAGAGAAATTGGTGAATGTGGGATAAAATGGGAGCCAATAACAATGTGACACTTGTTACAATTCTATTGGAGGAAGGTGGAGCACTTTTTGGGAAATGTATGACTGGAGGAGGATACAAGAGGAATAAATGAGAATGGTTGAGGATTTGAAAGGTTGTAAGAAGAATTTATTGAATGTGGTTGGAGATTTAAAAGTATGTAAGAGAATTTATTGAAGATGTAAAAGGAGTTATTGAGGGTGTAAGAGGATTTTTGAGACCTTTGGAGGGAAATTGAATGAGAGCTGGTTGGGAGGAATATTCCTTGGAATATGCCATTGTGAGGATAAATAGAGGAATTAGTTAATTAAAAGAAATGAATTTCATGTGCAACCTGGTTAGTTGACCATGGGTTGATTTAACTCTTGAGGAGTTAAAAGTTGGAGGATTTATCAATGCTGATTAGAAAGTGATTTAGGATTAATTTATTCAAAATTAATTAGCTGGAATGGGTTAGGGGATTGTAACATTTTATTTGATTTATTTAATCAAATGAGAGGACTTAGGCCCCATATTTAAGTAAACAATTTGATTTAATTAAATATGATGAAAATTAGTTAGAATAAGGGTGAATTAATCTAATAAAATTAATTATTTGATTAATAGTTTAGTTTTATAAATTTAACTAAATAATTTTGATTAATTAATTAATTGGTTAGTTTGAGATGATTTAGGAAGAAATGGTGTTAATTTATCAAAATCAGATGCATAGTATTAATCAAGACTTTTTAAGTGTCTATAGATACCTTGTGGACCAACTAGATCAAATGATGGCCATATAAATCATTTTGGTGGGTAGATGACTACAAGTATCTACAAAACTTACAACACTATCATTTTGTGATTGGTCGCATAGATTATATTATTATGCCCTCCTATTGGTAGAGGGTCATGAGATAGATTGGCATTGTATATATTATTTTTCCAGCTACTCTCTTACACACGGGTTGTGAGGAGCACTAGGAGGTCAGGAAATCATCAATTTTTTACCATCATCTACATCACCCCATTAGATAATGAGGTGGATGATCGGGATCAACCTTTGATGCTTCTCGTAGATGATGTAGGTGTCTCTCATAGCTTTAGGACCTCATGGATAATGCATCTAAAACCTGCCCCAATTTTCTCGATGGATTCACCTAGGGGAGATCTTGGTGTATAGGATGAGGTAGTGCCAGTGAGAGGAGGGGATGGAGGTAGAGACAGTAGTGTGAAGTAGCAATAGCAACACAAGGAGGTAGGTATAGTGATGATGAGGCTAAGATGGTGACAAAGGTTGTCATCCCCTCCACCCACCATCCTAGTCTTAGTGGTGGTAGTATTGATGTCTATCATCCCATTGGTGGAACAAACATCAACAACACTTGATGTAGGGGCATAGGACCCAATGTCACTCCTCCCACTGACCCACATTGGTGGGACAGGGACCTAGATACTAGAGTTGTTTATACTATTTTTTCAATTTCATCTCCTGTATATGTGTATGTTCTAGTTTAGATATATATATATATATATGGGTAAACCCACAAAAGAGGTTTACAATTTGAGTGAGGAAGGAAAAGTGGCAAAAAATGACCCCACACAAAAAAAATTGTTTTTTGGGGTTTGAGCGAACCAAAAAAGGGTTCGAATGAACCCTGGTTCGTGCAAACCAATTAAATGCAAGGTGGACCCCATTCCCACCAAAACAACAAAGAAAAACATCTTTTCAGAGGGGTTTCGAATGAACCCTTGTTTGAGTGAACCCCTGGGGGTTTGCTCAAACTCCCTTATTCCCACACTGTCATCCTCTAGCATCAAAAAAGTCCATAATTTTTTGTTTCAAAGCTCAAGTTGAGGATGAAAATGGAGGAGACTTCACAAACCCAACTAGAATCAGGTAGTCCTTGGAACAAGCTATCGAACGACTATAATTTTAATATGTTTTGGTTTTATTATGTATTTTTTTTTTTAATGTTATTAAACATAGGTTTTTGACCGAAAATCAAGCTCTTTGTTCTACACATGTGGAAAAATAGTATATTATCAAAAAATTGAAAAATGTGAGTGCACCAAATATTGAAGTCCTTGATCTAACAAAAAATTGAATTTTGATACATACAAAAAAGTTACATGTTATATGGTACCTATGTCTAAATTATAATTGGTTTGACTTCAAAAATTGATTAAAGAAAATATTTTCAATAAAAACTATCTAACCAAGTGGAAGCACTAGATATCAGAGTTATAAATCTAAATTTGAAAGAATTAGAATTTTATCCTTCATGGAAAAAAAGTTGTGTTATACGGTGAGCGTCACTCCTTAAAAATGTTGTTTTCTAAAAAAACTAGTTTTTGAAGGAGATGCAAAAAGAAGTGCAATCTGATTCCAAAAATTTTGAAAAAATATATGTTTAGAATCTATAGAAAAAATCTCACGAAAATCTAGTATGCATCATCTTCAAATTCCTCATAGTTTAACTACTATAGGTGCCCGAAAGTGAATATTTAGTTAGAAAAAATTATTTCAGTATCCAGTTTGGCCAAAATTGTAAACCAGTATTGTGGGATCACCCATATATATATATATATCATATGATACTAATGATTCCACTTTCCTTGTGGTTTTAGTGGACACACAGGAGTGGATTATGTTCATTTTGCAGTGCATAATAGAGGTGACCCCCACTATACCTATCTAGAGACCATCATATGAGAATACAATTCAACATCAGTGAGGTTATATGTCCATCTTTTTGAGTTGGTTGCATGCCTAAGGACCACATATGAGGAGGTGAGAGTGGAGGTCATGTAGAGAACTATTGATGCAATAAGCCTCGCTAGACAGAGGGGCCAGTTGTCAGGGCATCCACAGGTTGTGCTCATCGAGAGAGACAAGGAAGGGACAAGAGTTGAGAGTGTTGAGGAGGTGCATGATGCTCTTCAGATCTAACTCGATGACCTCACAACACAACCAAAACCTATGATGCTAGCAGGTGACCCAAAGCTATGGGAGGCCCTGAGGAGAGTTGATCTATAGATAGCCTCACTCTAGGGTGAGATTAGAGGACTATAGACCATCATGTGAGTGTCATGGTCGCACAGATCATGCTCTATATCAACCGTTTAGCCGATACCACAACCATCGCCAGAGCCAAAGGGTTTAGGGAGCCATGCACCCAGACATTAGATGTTCATTTTGATATGTCTCATTTTTATACCGATGACACATATTTTATATGAAATAAATAAAAATAGGTTCACCAATGTAAAACAAAGGAAAATGGGGTTTGATGGATCTATATTCCTTATTTCATTAGAAAATGAGATCCACCCAATGAATTGAATAACAACCCTTAGGTGAATCAACTCAAATTGTGAATCTTCATATTTCCTTATGACTAAAGGATGAGGGTCAAGGTTAAACAACACTTTGAGGAGAAAAACTAAAAATAGAAAAATGACTCAAAATACAATCTAACACTTGAAACAACAATATTAAATTCAAAATAAGTAGAACCAAAAATTAAATTGTAGATCTAAGAAGGGTGGAAATTATGTGTTTACTAGTCACCAAAAGTGAGTTTTTGAAGGCTAACTAGGACTCATTCACCCAGGGGAAAATGGGTCCTTAATCATGGTTTTTCTACAAATTTTGGGAGCCTGTAACATAGATCTGAAGCTTCCAATTTTTCCAAGTGGCAGTGTCAAAATTTTGGAAATATTTTCTATAGGTGAGTTTCTATGAGATGACAACAATTTTGAAAACATTTTCAACTTTGACAACTTTGTAAATATTTCTCTTCAAAAGGTCTTCAAGCTTTCTTCCACGTAAATCACTCAACAAACCCTTAGATAAGTCCTTGAATGAAAGTCTACAACTTGTATGAAATGGCTTCAATACATGTGGATCTTAAACTTTGGATCTTGCTTGAAATGATGCCTTGAATGCTTGACTTGATCATGAAACCTACATCAGTGTTAGCTCCAAAAACATGCATGGTGCAAGAATACTTTGACATGACAATTGGGTCTTGATTTATGCAATGAAACTTTGATAAATCTACCTTTGAATGCTCTTGAAAGTGCTCTAGAAGTTCTCCAAAGTGCTCATGAAATGCTAATAAAATTTCTAGCTTGAAATTTTTGGGTGAAACTTAGTGAAATAGCCTTGTATTTATAGATATGTATCCTTAGTTTCTCAAAATTGAAATATCACAAGCCAACATTGAATCATGGATTTGAAATCATTAAAATAACACCAAAAACATAATTTTAATTTAGGTCCAAGGGTTTATGGAGAACCCATTCTCCCATGGGAGAATGGGTCCCAAGTCCATATACCCGGAACACACATTGCTCAATGTAAAGTGTTATGTTTAGGCATTAATATTATTGTTAGGTTTCCCCTTTAGAAAATGTAATTTAATGGGCTTGTAAATGAATTAAAGGGACAATTAAGTCATAATTAAGCTCAATTAATTAAGGGAGCTCTAAATAAGTGTGAAAGTGTAAAGGGGTACACTTTACAACACTAAATTAAGGCACAATTAAGTCCATTTTAACTAGGAGGGCCCAAACAAGTGAGAAAATGTAAAGGGATACATTTTTCTACACTACATTTAGCCCCCACTTTAGTGAGAGGATGACCTGACATCAAACTCACAATAAAGTAGACAATCAAGAGCGGCCTAATCATTTGTATGCAACAATGACAAGATACTCAATCATATAATGCCAAATTCTTAAAGAAATGGGTAGGTTGGTGTTGTGCTTTATCAGTTATGTGTAATGGTTGCTAGTTGGTATAGTTTTTGTGTAATCTTAAGAGGGAGTATGTAGAGCAATAAAAAGGAAAATATGTTGCAGAGTAGTGAGGATAAAAAGTATGATTGATGTCAAAGGGAGAAAGAGATGAAAATGTGTTGCCCTTTTCCATTGATGTCAAAGGGGGAGAGAAATTAATGTGAAAAATGATTTGTTAAGAAAGGGATAAATAGTAAAATGAATGGAGATAGCATGATGTAAGGGGGAGAAAGAAAAAAGTTGGTAATGGAGTAGTGTGTTAGTGATCAGAGCTATTATGGTTGTTGTTGATGGTTTTTCACATCATGTGTTCCCATCAATGACAAAGTGGTAGATTGTTGCAAGTATGAGTAGTTGGTGTTGTCATTTATGTCAACATACTTATGTTTGTGTTATCATTGATTTCTACTGATGGTTGAATTTTTTTGATGATGCTACATTATGTTGTCATTAGTAAGTTTTACTAGTGTCAGCCTCTAGTGTTGCTTTGATAAGTTTTGTCTATGGGTGTTGTTTGGTTGAGTTGCTATGTTGTAGGTGGGAAGTGGTGAAGATGATGAGAATTTGTTTTTAGTGCTTGGTTTCCAATTGCTTTTGAGAATTTAAATAAAAGAGGAAACAATGTGGTGTAGAGGTGTTTTGGCACACAAAGTGGTGTTCTGGTTTTGCTCTGCATTTATTTTGTGTTGAAGATCTTGTTGTATAGTTTGGATATATTGGTCACAAGTATTTATAGATGTTATATACAAAATTTATTTGTCTAGATTATTGTATAGAGAAAGTTGTGCTCACTAATGTGTGAATTGTGTTGTAATGTTGTTTGCAAGAAATGATTTTGCTCTACATTTCTTCATAGTTTTTGTTCTAGTCTTGTAGTTTTGGAAGTGTGCTTATAAGGTTCATATCTACCTTAAGTTGAAGTTGTTTGTTGTTTGATGCTTAGCAAGTTACTTTTTTGAGGTATAGTGTGTGGAAGATTATCTGGGTGAACAAGATGAGTTTTTTCTTTAGCTGAATATTTTTGCGAAGGAATTTTTTGGATTGTAGGGTGTTTGTGGGATAAATTCCAAATTGTGTTCAAGTGATATTTGTTGTCTGCAAGTCATCTTTGGATGAAAGGAAGTGTTTACTTAATTACACTAATGGTGTTTACACAAGTTTGACCGACCTTGGGTGTTTACACTAATTGTGGATCTTCTTTGGTGATTTTGGAAGCATGGTATGGCATGTATGAATGGATTTAGGTCTAAGTTAAGGTGTGATGTGGTACGCCTTCATTCCTTTTGACTATGAGAATGTTTTGGTGCTGACCTAATTTGAATTTATATAGTTGAGGTGCACAATCGACCTTAGAGAATGTTTTCAAGGTTGAAGAAGGTATAAATAGGTGTTGTGTCAATGGAGGATTTATTTGAAGAGTGTGTTCACAATGTGAATTTCAAAGTATTGAAGTGTGAATTTGTGAAGTGCAGTGCAAGTTTTAATGAGTTAGAATACTAGAATCAGTGAGCAGAAGGTGTGTATAATCTTCACAAATTTTGTGAATGTGTTGGTGATGTTGTGGTGGAATTTTTTGTTGCAATAAGATGGATATCTCACTATAACATTCTTCTTTCTTCTTTTTTATAATCTGACAGTGAGCCATTGGTAGTGAGCCCTTCTTTCTTTTGAGTAATGAGCTCTTTGGTACTGAGCCTATTGTATTCAGTGTTGCAATTACTTTATATTGTGAACTAAACCTCACCATGGTTTTTCCCTTACTGGGTTTTCCATGTAAATATAGTGTTCTATTGTGCATGGTGCTGATGTGTTTCAGTTTCTATTACTTTCTTTCATGCCAAATCATTCTAACAAATTAAAGGCTAAAAAATTTGATGTGGGTTTGAATGTTAATGAGGGCTTTTATGTTTTAATGTACAATTGATTCACCCCCCTCTCAGTTGTCTTATGCATTCAACAAATATATGTTTCATATTTTCATTACAAGAAAAAGGGGTAGCTAACAAGATGAACCATAATGAATTTTTAAATCTAACTCCAACATGAAGTTTATGATGTAAAAATTCTAGTCCAAAAACTATGTCTCCACATCATTTTTTATTTTGATATTTGTGTACTCATTTTGGTCCACCTTTTGGCACCAAATTTTTTATTTCTATTTATGATTGAGGAAATGATTGATATTCTAATGAGGTAGGGAATGAATATGGATTTTCTTTAATGAGACATAATTTAAATGAGTAGAAGATAGCCACTTCCAATATTTAAAAAAATTGCATTCCCTAGGAGTATAATTCTCATAAATAACTCAAGGGGAATCAATGATTGCACAAATATTAAAAAAAATTGTACTTGATGTTCAAATCATATTCCTCTTTGATTTTTATCCATGAAGCCCATTAAAAAGAATTAAATCCTAAATATATTTAAATTTTTGAATGCCTTTCCTATACAAATAATATGCATGTTTGGGGAAAAAATGGCAATTGGTTGATTATGATAATTAGCAATGTTAATCCACCAAATTGATGATGAAGAAAATTTGAATTATCCATGTTGCAGAGAGGAATCATTTCAATTAATAAATTGAGAAACATGTTTCCAAGCTTTCCAAATGGATTGTAGAGGAAAGGAATCCTTTCTTTTGAAAAAGGGACACATAATGATTTTATCAAGCTAGCTAATTAATTGCCATTTTTTGTTTGCTACAACTTGGGTAATTTGGTTATGAACAAGTATTTTCTATGGTTCATCCCCTTTAGCACATCTAATAGTAAGGCATAACCCTTGAGTTTTGCAGTCAATGATTCCCAAACCACCCTTATGTTTTGGTTGAATGTAGTGGGACCAAAAAGAAGCAATAATAAAAAAATATTGCCATACCATTTAGACTAGTGAAATTTTCTAATTAATTTATTCAAATTTTCATTTTTTTTTCTTATATGGCATCCAACAAAAGTAGTAATAAACATGGGTAGCAATGAATTTTTTTAACTTGAATTCTAGAAGCTAATGACAAGGTCTTGTATCACCAATTAAATTTCTTGTTCTTACATCTATTTAGGAACTAGTTCCACACATTAGTGTTGGAAAATGTGCCTCAAACTTACTGGCATGTAAACTCCTAAAAGAGAAAAATCGGTGAGACCCTCTAGAAGTCTTATCGACTAGCAGCTGTGTTCAAAAGTTTAAAGTCATTGAGACTTTGGTTTTGTCTTGCTGACGGGAGTCATCGGCAAGACATGTCAATCGCTATGAAAATTCCATCTCATTCTGTCCAGACAGACCTCCTACCGATAGGTTGGTTTCTAATGGTTATCAGGGAGACTCGTGGCGATAGAATTCATCGGGGAGAGGCATGAACATTCAGAATCACTCATTCCGACCGAGTATGTCTCACTGAGGTTTTACACATTAGCGACAGAGGGAACACATCGAGGAGATGGTATGAACTTCAGAATGACTCATTCTGATAGCTATAGTCTTGGCAATGGGTTGGTTCCTAGTGATTGTCGGGAAGATTCTTGGCTGATAGATTTTCAGTCGGTATAAACTCTTGCTGATGACTGTTGGTCTTGCCGACAGACAGGTGCTTTCGGTGAGAACTCTTGCCAATGGTTTTCATCTCGCCGACTGGTATGAACATCGGTATGACATAAGGTTATGTAAGACTCTTGGCAATAGTGAAACTCTTGCCGATAGATCTGCACAAGATGGATTTGTGTTCGGTATGACCTCTCGTCGATAGCAATGGTCTGGCCGATGGTTCTACAGTGGATATCGATGTGATGTCTTAGCGATAGAGTGATTCTGGGCGACAAGTTGAACTCGATATGACTTTTTCCGATGGTAGTGACTCTTGCCGATAATGGTAGTCAGGCTTTGTGGCATCAGGGAGACACTGCCTAGTGTCTCACCAACATGCGATACTGTTTTGAACGCCTTGACCAAATGTCTATCCTATGTAGTATGTTTTCAACCAATCGAAGAAGCAGAATGTGAACCGCTAGTAGTTGGATTGTTGTGTCTGTTCCTGTGAGGGAGATGAATAGACTGTGAGAGAATGGATTACTCTCTGGCAATGGCAGATGACAATGAATATAGTGAGATAATGAAATTTTGTTCAATTGAAGATGGATTTTTATGAGTGAATTCGTTGTTTTTTTCTGAGAGCTATTATGTACAAGATTGATCAGTAAATGTGTTGCTATAAAATTGACATCAAAAAGTGAAGTATGTACTTTGTATGTAATTTGTATATTGTAATACAAAGAGGTTTTTCTTGGTGTGGTGGGTTTTTCTCCCGTAAGGGTTTTCCCACATAAATCTGGTGTCCAATTGTGTATATTCATTTCTCTATTTTGTTATTTCTTTCATGAGTATCTTAATTGGACTGTAATTGGAAAAATTTAAAGTCACCTCTACATTCTTCCCTGAGGTTTTGATGTTAGGAAAGTTTTTTTTCCACACCTAAGCTTTCCTTACAAGTGGTATCAGAGCCTAGCCAGTTGTGTTATCCTTGTGTTTTTTGTGTCAATTTTGTTCAGTGGGAGTCTTGTAGAAGTCTAGTAACTTGAATTACAAATTAAGATGGCAAGTAAGTCAGGAAAGATTGAAATTGAGAAATTCAATGGCAGCAATTTTGAGTTGTGGAAACTCAAAATGGAAGATCTGTTGGTTGATCATGATCTTTGGCTTCCTGTGTCTGGAATGAAGCCTATAGGCATGAAGCAAGAGGATTGGGACCTTATAGATCAAAAATCAAAGGGGTTGATAAGGCTCTATTTAGCAGACTTTGTTCTTTTGAATGTTCATGAAGAAAAGACTGCATCTTCTTTGTGGAAAGACTAGGAGCTATTTATCAGGGAAAGTCCTTAGTGAATAAGTTGTTCTTGAGGAAGAAGTTGTACTCTTTGAAAATACAGGAAGGAGCATCTGTTGCTGATCATTTGAATGCTTTCAACATGTTGATTGCTCAGTTAGCATCTATGGGTGTGAAGATTGATGAAGAAGATCATTGTATGCTATTGTTATGTTCTTTGTCGGATTCTTGGGATCTTTTGGTGATGGCTATTAAGAGGATGACATCCACTTTTAAGATGGAAGATGTTGTTCCTTCTTTGTTATCAGAAGAGATGAGAAGAAAATCTTCTGAGATAGTGAATGAGGCTCTTGTTGTTCAAGGGATATCGAAAGAAAAAGGAAAGAAGAAGGGCAAGAAGTCCAAATCAAAATCAGAAGGGAGATCAAAGTCTCTTGGAAAGAAGTCCAAGGTGAAGTGCCAGAACTGTGGGCAACCTATTCATGTTTGTAAGGATTGCAAAGAGGAGAAAAATAAGGAAGAAGAAGAATTCTTTCGACAATGATTCTTCTCAAAGTGATGCAAATTCCTTCATTGCAACCTTGGCAACTTAGGCATCAGATGATGTCTGGCTGATTGATTCTGGAGCATCTTTCCACATGACATCTCATAGAGACTAGTTCACTAAGTATGAAAAATACGATGGTGGAAGGGTGTATTTGGCAAGCGATTCATCTTTAGAAATATTTGGTCGTGTAAGAGTCAGAATTTAGTTCCCTAATGGTAGAGTGAAGGGAATCAATGATGTAATGCATATACCAGGTTTGGCTCGAAATCTACTTTTTGTTAGTAAGTTGAACGTTGTTGGAGTTCAAGTCTCATTCTCTAGAAATGGCCACAAAATGACTAGAGGCTCAATGGTGCTAGCTAGGAGTGCTCATATTGGTACATTGTATAAGTTGGATGCACATGTTGTGTAATGCAATAGTGTCTCTATAAAGTCACAGAAAACTACTCATGGAGAAAGAGGAAAAATTTCTTGATAGTGCAAACTCTATGGAAGTTAAACTTCCAATAGAAAAGACTATGCTCTGGAATCATAGGCTTTGCCACATTGGAGAAAAAGGTTTAAAAACCTTGAAAAATAAAAACCTGGTTGAAGGGCTTGATGATTGTAATCTCGAATTTGAGTTTTGTGAACATTGTATATATGGTAAACAACATCGTGTTTCATTTTACTTCAGTCCTCACAAATCTTCTGGTTTACTTGACTACATACATTCTAATGTTTTTAGTCTAGTAAATGTTCCTTCTTTGTCTAAATCAAGATATTATGTATCGTTCATTGATGATTATTCAAGAAAAGCATTTGTTTATTTTTTGAAAAGTAAATCAAAAGTGTTTAGTCATTTTAAGGAATTTAAAAACCTTTTGAAAAATCAGACTAGAAGAAAAATAAAATGTTTAAAGACTGATAATGGCGGTGAGTTTTGTTCAGATGAGTTCGAAAGGTACTGTAAAGATCATGGAATTAAAGACATAAAACTACACCCTACACTTCACAACAAAATGGAGTTGCAGAAAGGTTCAACATGACAATGATGGAAAGAGCACGAAGTATGCTGAGTAGTGTTGGCTTGGAGGAGAAGTTCTAGGCTGAGGCAGTTGCAACAGTATGTTAATAAACCATTCTCCTAATTTCGCTCTTATTGAGAAAACACCTTTGGAAGCATGGTTTGGAAAGAAGCCCTCTCTAAGACACATTCGTGTCTTTGGCTGTGAGGCATATGCATATGTGCCAAATGAAAAAAGATCTAAATTGGAAAACAAGGTTGTTAAATATTTTTTTATTGGTTATAGTGCTGGCATAAAAGGATACAAGATTTGTAATTCTAATACGGAGAAGGTTCTATACAATAGAAGTGTTATTTTTCATGAGTTAAAGCCTTCTACTTTGGATCTGTAGTCAGAGACAAAATTAGAAAATAAAAAGGATGTAGTTGAAATTCTCTGACACTAGATAAAGAGGAATTGAAAATTCAAAATGTATCTAAAATTGAGGAGAGCTCAAGTATTTACGAGAGTTCTAAAGAAGAAGATCAACCTAAGCCTCTGACCTAGGGGAGGTCAACACGTGAAAGAAAGCAACTTAATAGGTATGGAGTTCTCTTCCATTAGATTTCTACTTGTGCCTATGCTTTAATTTCTAGCACTAATGAGCCTAGGATTTGTGACATTTAGAATGTGTGATTCAAACTCTTGGTTTGGAGCAGAATGGAGAAATGGCATCATTAGAAAAGAATGATACTTGGATTTGGTGCCGTTTCCTAAAGGAAAAAAAAAAAAGTTATACAAATGGTATTTAAAAAAAATAGAGTGGATGGCGAGTGGGAAAGAAATGAGCAGGGTGGTTACAGAAGAATTCAGTGAGAGGATGATTATGAGAGATTTTTTTCTACATTGCTAAGTTGATCATATCAATTTCATACACAGCATTATGACTTTAGAGATTGAACAAATGGATGTGAGATAACATTTCTTCAAGTGATAAAGAATAAATTTATCTTTTCCCACAACTTGAGCACTTTGTGGAAAAAGGTAAGAAAATCCGGTTTAGATTGAAATTATGCGACTTGAGATTGAACAAATGGATGTGAAGACAACATTTCTTCATGGTGACCTTGAAGAAGAAATTTATATTTCCCAACTTGAGCACTTTGTGGAAAAAGGAAAATTAAGAAAATCCGGTTTGCAAGTTGAAATTATCTCTGTATGGATTAGAAACAATCTCCTAGAATGTGGTACCAAAATTTTGATACTTTTGTTTTGTCATTGGGATTTGTAAGATCGAAGTGTGATCACTATGTGTACTTCAAAGCTGAAAGTGATCATATTCTTATTATTGCTCTCTACGTTGATGATATGTTGTTCATAGGCAATAGTAAGTTAATGATTTCTGATCTAAAATCTGAATTGTCTACAAAGTTTGAAATGAAAGATCTTGGTGCAACCAGGTATATTATGGGAATGGAAATAACTAGGGACAAGAAGAGTAGAAAACTTTGGGTCAGTCAGAGTAAGTATATTAATACTGTTATGGAGAGATTTTGTATGAATGATTGCAAGTAGCTAGTTGTTCCAGTTTTGCAGGGAACGAAACTATCTATTGAAGACTATCCAAAATATCCTACTAAGATGGAGGAAATGACCAGAGTGCCTTATGCTAGTGCAGTTGGAAATTTAATGTATGTAATGGTCTGTACAAGGCCAGACATTGCCCAAGCAGTGGGAGTACTAAGTCATTTTATGGAAAATCCTGGAAGGACACATTGGGATGTTGTGAAAAGAGTGTTCAAATATCTGAAGGGCACTTCAAAATATGCTTTGTGTTACCATGGCAAGTTGGTTGAATCACAGAGGACTCTCAACATTCGAGGCTATTTGGATTCTAATAGGGTAGGGGACATTGATAGCAGAAGATCCACCAGTGGATATATTTTCATGATGAATGGTGGTGCAGTTAGTTGGATGAGTAAGCGGCAAGTTGTAGTCACTTTTTCCACTACAGAGGCATAATACATGGTAGCAACACACACCTGTGAAGAAGCAATCTGGTTAAAATGTTTGTGTTCTAACATTGGGCTTGATGCAAGGAAAATTGTAATTTATTGTGACAATCAGAGTGCTATTTGTTTGGTGAAAAATCCTACTTTACATGCCAAGACAAAACATATTGATGTGCAGTATAATTTTGTACGAGATATGGTGAAGGATGGATAGGTCTCTTTAGAAAAAATGGATACTCTAGAAAATGTTGCAGATGCTTTGACGAAACCAATGAGCACAAACAAATTCAGGTGGTGTGCTAGTTCAATGGGCCTTAGTGCCTATGAATTTCAATAGTTTGTTGTGCTCTGGAGGTGTCAGTAAGATCTTCGTCAAGTGGGAGACTTTTGGAAAATGTGCCTCAAACTTACTGGCATGTAAACTTATGAAAGAGAAAAATTGGTGAGACCCTCTGAAAGTCTTACCGACTAGCAGTTGCGTTCAAAAGTTTAAAGTCCTAGAGACTTTAGTTTTGTCTTGTCAATGGGAGTCATCGCAAGACATGTCAATCGCTATGAAACTTCCATCTCATTCCACCTGGACAGACCTCCTATCGATGGGTTGGTTTCTAATGGTTATCGAGGAGACTCATGGCAACATAAGTCATCAGGGAGAGGCATGAACATTTGGAATCACTCATTCCAACCGAGTATGTCTCGCTGAGGTTTTACACATTGATGACGGAGGGAACACATTGGGGAGACGGTATGAACTTCGGAGTGACTCATTCTGATAGCTCTAGTCTTGGTGATGGGTTGGCTCCTGCTAATCATTGGGAAGACTCTTGGCTAGCGGATTTACAATTGGTATGAACTCTTGCCGATAACTGTTGGTATTGCTGACAGACAGGTGCTTTCGGTGAGAACTCTTGCCGATGGTTTTCCTCTTGCCGACTGGTATGAACATCGATATGGCATAAGGTTCTGTAAGACTCTTGGCGATAGTAAAACCCTTGTCAATAGATCTACACAAGATGGATTTGTGTTCGGTATGACCTCTCGCTGATAGCGATGGTCTGGCCGATGGTTCTATAGTGGATATCGATGTGATGTCTTAGCAATAGAGTGATTTTGAGCGACAGGTTTGAACTCGATATGACTTTTTCTAATGGTAGTGACTCTTGTCGATAATGGTAGTCGGGCTTTATGGCATCAAGGAGACACGGCCTAGTGTCTCAGTGACATGTGATACTATTTTGAATGCCTTGACCGAATGTCTATCCTACGTGGACTATTTTTGACCAATCGGTGAAGTGAATGTGAACCGCTAGTAGTTGGATTGTTGCGACCGTTCCTGTGAGGGAGATGAATAGACAGTCAGAGAATGGATTACTCTCTGGAAATGGTGGATGACGATGAATAGAGTGAGATAACGAAATGTTGCTCGATTGAACACAGATTGTTTTGAGTGAATTCGTTGTATTTTTCTGAGAGCTATTCTATACAAGATTGATCAGTAAATGTGTTGTAAAACTAACATCAAAAAGTGAAATCTGTACTCTGTATGTAATTTTTTTACTATAATACAAAGAAGTTTTTCTTGGTGTGGTGGGTTTTTCTCTCATAAGGGTTTTCCCACGTAAATCTGGTGTCCAATTGTGTATGTTCATTTCTATATTCTGTTATTTCTTTCATGAGTATCTTAATTGGACTGTAATTGGAAAAAATTAAAGTCACCTCTGCATTCTTCCCTGAGGTTTTGACGTTAGGAGAGTTTTGTTCCGCACCTAAGCTTTCCTTACAATTAGAAAGAGAGGCAACTATACAAAAATAAATTCCAAGATATTTAGTAATCTCTTCATGTTTAGTTTTCCTCCATTCTTTAGGAATCTAGTTAGGAATAGTACTAGATTGAGACATAGAAAATTCAATCTTGTTGTGAGGTAATTGTGAACTAGAAATAGAACAATATAAATTGAGGATGTTCAAAGTGTTCTTTAACTCTTCTTCACAATTCTATAAAAACAACATTCTATAATTAGGAAAATAAAAGTTATAACCACCCTTTTTGTATAACAAAAATCCCTTTTATAAGGTTCATTTTTCTATCTATTTGAAGAAGATATAATAACACATCAGTTGTAAGCACATATAGGAAGGGGGATAAAGGACATCCCTACCATATGAACCATTACAATTCAAATATTTAGTCAAAGAGTTATAGATCACAAGGTGAGCATTCACATATTGGAACATCATATGAACATGCTTTTGTAATTTAGACTTAAATTTAACTCAACTAAAGTAACATTTTGAGAATGAAGTCCCAAAAAATCTTGTCATAAGCTTTATCAAAATCTAACTTAAATAACAAAGCATTAGATTTCCCAATATATATATGTACCTTTGATAAACCTAGTTTGTTTAGTTCTAACAATTCTTTGGATCAAAGGTTTAATCCTAATGTCCAATAATTTAGCAATAATTTTATAAAAGGTGTTAACTAAGGTAATTGATATCCAACCAACAATGGTATTATCATTTTTCTCTTTAGGAATTAGCTTGATTAAACCTTTATTATTGTTTGGTCCCAAAGAACCATTATGAAGGGCCTCCAAATAGAACATATAGAAATCATCCTTGATATGATTCCACATGATATGTTAGAACTCAATTGGGAGGCCATCAAAACCTAGAATTTTATTAGGTTTCATAGAAAAAAGAGCACGTTCAATATCTTTAATGCAAAAACTACAAACACAATCTAATCCAGAAACACTTAGCAATAACATACAATATCTTCCAAGGAAATAATACAATCTAGAAAAAGTTTATCTAGGATCAATTTTATTAGGGATATACTCCTTGATAGATTCTTCCAAAGTTTGTTGAACATCCATCCAATTCTTCTCTTCTTTAAATAGTATTTCATAAAAAATTTGGAGCACCATAGAAATCTCAGTAAAATTGGTGTGTAATCCATGGTCATCTAATATTGCACACATTTTCTCATTTTTATGTTTATAATTGAGATGCTTAAAGAAAAATTTAGATCCTTTATTGTCTTCCTTGATCCAATGAAGTCTAGCTCTTATTTTAGCACTTTAACCTTGTAACTTTCTAGTTTTTGTAGTTGAGTTTCAATGACTATGATAGTCGTTTGAATTTTCTCATTATTAGGATCAACATTTAACTGTTTCCTAGCATGTTCAAGCTTCCAATGAAGAGATTTTTCTCGACATTTTTGTCTCCAAATCATTCTAAGACCAAAGGATTGAAGGAAATTAAAACATTGGTTCAAAGCAAGACACCACCACTCAATCCAAGAACCCCCCTCTTGAGGTTTAGGGATAAAATTACAAATTCTTATTAAAGCAACAACACATTCATGATTTTTCAAGTTGGAAATATTAAGATAATAGGAATGAGAAAAAGGCCTCGACTTTTGAGAAGTTGAAATAGAAAATTTGATAGGAAAATGATCATAAAGGATAGTAGAATAATCTACTAGCACACACCCTCAAGAATGATTCTTCAATTGAAAATTAGGATATAAATAAAACATATCCAATTTGTTCGTCTTCCTATCATTTCTAAATCTAGAATTAAACCAAGTAAACCAATTACTTGTATATCTTGAAAAATTACTATAGATGAGATCAACCACTCCAACGAAATTACAAAATTTTCCATCGTTAAGTTTGAATTAATTGGACCATGTGTGGTATTGATGATGCTCCACTATATTAAATTATCCTCTAACATCATATCAGCATTAAGAAGATTTTTAATCATCCAATCCCCAAAAATATATTTTTTTATTAATGTAGACACCAAGAACACGGTCCCCTATTTCCACCAGTACGGCTTTCTGTCAGACTAGTGTGGCTGCTACCCGACATAATAAATATCTCATCAATCAAAGTATTTAATGAATTGAGTGACGGTCATCTGAGTTCGTGAATTCCACGGAACCTGACGACACGTGTAAGGTGCAGATACATTTTCATTTCAAATCAGCAGTTCAGAGATGACACCGTAATTTTTATGCACACGATCAAAATCAGAAAGTATGCAGATTAACAATGCATTGTCACATTCACAACGAAAAGCTTGCATTTCCTTGTTCACATGGGTCAGTTTTGTCTCCGTCGTGCAAGAGGATTAATTTTGTCAAAAGATGTAACAGCTGTGCATGGACCCCACACACCCCGACGACAAGCGCACCGTGCAGGGTAATCCTGCCTTTGCCCTCGATCTCCATTTATAACGTCAAACTAAATCTGATATTGTAGCTGTAGCGAATCTAAATCCGTCGGTAGGGACGACTGCCTAATTGAACGATTGCGACTAAGACTGGAAAAGTCTCCGGACAATAATTGTTTATACAGACCAAGTGTGTGGTAAAAATCTTTTACGAAAATTCGTCATAACCACGGTTTAGCCTAAATGGGTTCTCACTCTTTCTCTTCCAGCGGGCTTGTTTTTCGTCACTCCAAAAGCTGGAGAAAGTCCAAGTTGAAGGGGACGGAAAGTGGAAGTCTTATCAAGTCTGCTTTTATCATCCTTTCTCTCTCATAGTTGTGCTTCTCAGGTCATGTCGTAGACAGAGATACAGATTTTATAAATGCGGTACTTGGGCTTCTCGGGTCATGTCGCTTTTCAGGCCATGTCGTAGACAGAGATACAAATTTTATAAATGCGGTTCTGTCATTTCTATGTTGATTGTTGTAAATTTCATTTACCTTATTACTTAAGGTATACAAGCATCACGTTTAATAACAGACATCAGATTTCCCCAACTCATAATATTGATCTCATTAGAGTTAAAAAATTTCGAAGTCTTTAATTATAAAGAATTTTAGATCTAAATTTATTTTTGTAGAAGTATAAATTTAAGTTCCTATTTGAAAGTATAAATTAATAGATATTCATTCTTTTATTTCTTATTAGTTCTGTGGAAGTGAAGAATACTAATGCATTCATTGCATGTAATTTTTTGAACAGTCCAACCAATGAATATTTAGAATTAAAAACATGACCAACAATTCTATATGATCTACATTTAATTGTCTATTTTTAAAATTGCTAAAATATCTTTTATCTATGTTGTGAATAGTCACTTGCAAAAATTAGATTTTTTTTTTTCTAAATTATGTGCAATGCAATGCATTTAATTCATTGAATCAAATTTCAAACCTATTAATGACTTGAATGATATGAACACTATTACATACATCATAATAAATTTACATTATTGACTTACACGTAGTATTTTCCATATTTCATTTAATAATTGGTAAGATTTTCAAAGCTTATTAAATAAATGTGAGTACACTCAATGCATATTTTATATTATTTTTAAATCTATCTATTTATAATAAATATCACAATAAAATTTATCTATCTACAATTATTATTTTAATAAAATCTACCATTTGCATTCAATATTAAGGTAGAGATTTCAAAAAAATATACATGTAATAATATAATTTAACAAGGCAAAATTTATATAAACATCACATTATAAGATACAAAGAAATATAAACATATATATATAGAGTTATTATAATAAATATATATTTGTATCATTGATTTTTTTAATTTTTACAATATTAATCAACTATTACTAAATGTTTAAAACAACCAAGCACACCCCACAATCGCAAAACCTGACACAAATGGATCTCTTGTTATTAAATGCAAATTTTCAACTTTTATTTTATTCTTTAAAGATTAATTTATATAATTTTAAGAGTGATTGAAATAATTTAATAAAAGGCTAGAGTGGTATAAGAGATACAATTTCTTGGCGGTAGTTGTAAGATTGAAAGGACAACATAATTATGTTAAGCAATGACTAAAAACTCCATTCTAGGATGTCAAAATTGAACTCGATGATTAAGGTGGATAGGGATCTCTAGAGGTTTTAATGGATGTTTTATCTATTTTGATAATGTCCTCTTTTAAATATAGAGAATTGAATTTTATCAAGGAGGAGTGTTTGAAGGTGAAGGAAATTTTGTTGAGGAGAAAGGATAAATGATAGAAGAGATACTTGTTGATTTTATGACTTATGTGAATCAGGGAATTAAAAACACTATTTTTTTATATTTGTTTATTCATATTTGGAATATCATGATAAAAATTGATGGTGGTCCCAGTCTTGTCATAAGGGTAGCTTTGGAAAACATGTGTTACTTAAACTAAGGCATATGAGTGGTGACAAAATTTCTTTGATGTAGCTCAACCTCTCAACTATGCTTATATGATGGCTTCTACAACTACATCCTTCTTGTTGCAAGATGACATCAAGGATTTTGTTGATTAGTCTTTTAAGCCTAATTTAAATATCATTTGGATCACATGCATGCCTCTAAATAGATATGAATTTTTATTTAGATGGCTATAGAGGAGCTAGCTAAAGGGTTGAAGGTTCCTCTCCTTGTCGTGCAATCATTACTTGCTTCTCAAAGAACTATTATTGTGAGGAGGATTTGAATGTTTTTTATTGAGGTAACATATCTGATCATATGGTTTTTTGTAAAAAAACATATATTAAATTTGGGAAGGTAGATAGGCTAAGACTTACATAATTTGTCTCGGCCCCACAAGGAGATTATTGTTTTGTTTTTGGGGGGGTGGGTGTATAGTTTTACTTTGGACTTTGATTTTGTGGTTTCCTCATGGTGGGCTTTTGTAATATATACTTGTATTCTATTTATGTTGAGCTAATTTTATGGGATGCTTGACTTATAAGGATGCTTTTGTTTTGTAATAAATGGTACTATTATCTAGCTAATATCTCATCAACTAAGTTTTTAGATGCTAATTTAGACTTGGTGGTGTGTGCCATCAACTTCTTGGGGTTAATCATTTTTTATGGTCCTTGAACCCTAACTAATTTTATAACTATAATAAAAGAGTGTTGAACACAACAATCTACTGAGAGGGGGGAGGTGAATCAGTAGATAATAAAATTTAGCCCTTAAAAACCCTTTGTGCATATTACTTCTTTTAGCTCAAAGTACTTTATGCAGATTAATTAGTTTTTCCCTTAATGTGCAAATTAACTAAAAGTACGAAGAGATAGACACACATTCACACAAAATCCCATAATGCCAAATATACATGGAAACCCAAGATGGAAAAACCATGATGAGAAATATTGCTAGGATCTACTATCCTAATCCAACCTCACAAGCAATAATGTTTTGTTACAAGGTTTAAGGGAACCAACCCTAAGGAGATACCAATCCCTTTGTTCTAGGAGCACCAACCCTAAGGAGACACCAATCCCCTAGTTTTAGGAGCACCAACTCCAAGAAGCACCAACTCCCTACACTAAACACCAACTTAGTTATCTGATGGAACCAACCAATCATATTTACAATGACTCTATTATAAATGATTCATATGAATCTAGTTCTATGTTACAAGTCTGATCTGTAACTACTCATACCTTGCTTGGCAACCTTGCAAGCATCATGTCTGCTATAGTTACTACAATCTTAGCAACTCATCCTCTCTTCTCTACACTCTCCTCTTTCTGCACTCTCTTCTTTTTTGCACTTAGAACAATCGCTGTTCTATTTTTTGAACATTAACCTAGATAAGATCTTTTTGTTTGGGTTCTACTCATATAGAATGTGCATACTTTATTTTTTATGTTACTCTCTTTCTTCCTCGCTGTCTCAACTGCATACTCAACAAGTTATCACACTATGTTGTCTCTCACCCTCTACTCTTGTAGACTCAACACACCAACTCTTGGAGACACCTCTCTTTGGAAATATTCTAATTGTCTTCTACTTTTTCTTGATTCCACCAATTTACAATTCCTACCTCAAGATGTGTACCATTGTCTAGATCATCTAGAACCTACTGTTAGGCTTTACCATACTTCCTATCTTCTCTAGCAAACTAATAGTTCATCTTGAACCTTGCACCACCGTTTAATTCATTTGGAAACAACTATCAGTGTTTACTAGATATATTACTCTACACCATACCCCTGCATTGAGCCTCATGACATTAAATTTTGTATAGATTCACTAAATCTACTTAACTAGACAACATATCAAAAACCCTAAAATCAAATATGTATTAAATGTGTTCTTCTACCCATTCGATCTGATTATGATCTTCATCTCCTTTGAAAACTATGTCGCAACATTGTCGATCAAATCTTCATCGACATTGGTCACAGGTATAGTTGGACCAATTAATTCTTTTCTTTTTGTTGATTACCAATTGAAACCCTATCTACATAGACTTAGTCATTTGATATCCTCACATTCAAATCTAGGTCATCAATCTCATCACTTCGCGCCATGATCCATGGGCCTACATTCATCTCAACATCTTTGAAACACCGTCGTCAAATCAAACCTCTTTAAACCAGCATCGCCGATCCCCATCTCACGACTTGTCACTTTACACTATCAAATAAACTTTGTCATGTCAAGCTAAGACACTTTAGGGTCTCACTGATATCTATCTTTCTCTTCGATATCACTTGTGAAAGTCATGAGCCCATGCACCATCTGTCATCCATCTCATCACCACACAATTCACTACAATGATGTGAATTGCTATATCGAGTGACCATATATTGCCACTAGTCAACATGACATCATCTTCCACTAACTTTGTTTACTGCCATCATTGTGTCAAAGGGACTTGAAGATTACTCACTCTAATATCTAGAGGTCTCCTTGAACTGCTTCATTCTGGCTCTATCATGTGGGTGGTCCCCACTATCCACATGTCATCCTTGTCAGCAACATGTAGCAAACAACACCTATGTGATTAGACATATCGATCAATCACATGCCACCACTTGTCCTCACATGTCACCATTTACTAGCATCTCCTTCCTATGGGAATGTAGAAGGGATAAATCATCTAGTCTCACCGATGTTCATCTATCTCTTTGATGTGATGCCTTCACATCAACACCATCTTATCAACCTTGTTAATCTACACGGTTGATCGTCATTCATCAGGAATCAATGTAACACATGTGCCTTTATTTCTTCTTCAATGATGTGGCAATCACTATTGGATTAGTCACCATCCAATCTATATCGTTGATCCAACTTCCATACCAACTGAGTGGTCATAAACTTAGCAGTTTTCTTTATTGCAATACTATTGACACCAACTTGAGTAGTCACGTTGTTGCACTTAACTGTTGTACCACACAATATCACTCCACTACAGCCCACCCAAATGACCTTTGCGGTATTCACAAGTTACCACTATGCAACAAACCTCCTTCACAGACTATCGTAGGATTGCAACTTCTTTATGTTAGCTCTGGCATTGTTTGTCATTAATTTCAGTCATATCTTTATCACTACTTTGGATTTGCAATCTATTTGATGCAAAGGGATTCTCCATGGTTTAGGTTTTCTAGATGGTGTAGTATTGGCACATGGTTGTTCTACCTTGATGTTCATCTTTGAAGATATTCATTGATGAGAAACTTGATTTAGCTTTGGTTGATGTGTATTAAAAGGCACAAGAAATCTTAAAAGTGTCAACCTCCAATGTGACTAGAAATTTTCACATATCTTCAAGTTTTTGAAATATGCTTAAGTTGTGTATAAATTCTAAGCATCAAAAAAAAGTTTATTTTTGAGTAGTGACTTGCTCTAGCTAGTTGAGGGTGCTTTATTCAAAGTTGTTTAAAGGGTTTAAAGTCATTGTATTTATCAACCCCTTCTAGGGATATTGATTTAGTAAGTTTACTTTGTAATGTTTGCAAAAGAATGGTATATTAGGTATAATGCAAGCTTGAATTTTGGTGTATGTGGAAAAAAACTTAGGGTTGATGCTTGAGAAACAAAAGTCTTGGGTCGAAGCTCAGAGAGCAGCAAGTCTACAAGATTTTGTTGATAGTTAGTAGTGGCTATGGATAGTTGAAGTATTTAGTGGTTTATGCAGTTGAGATTTAAAATTTGTTTTCAGTTACATTATGTCTTAAGATGAGGTATGGAATTATTGAGTTTTGGAGGGTTATTGATTTCTATATACATCAAATGTTTGAGTTTGACATACGGTTAGATAGTAAGATGAAAAATTAAGGAAAAAAATACATTTTGTTGAACACCCAAGATACTGAGAGGGGGGTGAATCAGTATCTTATTTAACCTATTGAACATAGACCATCCAAACACTCTGATGCATATAACAATAAGAATGAGTAAGAGCATTAGCAGAACATGAAAGCACACAACACATGAACACCAAGATTTTTATGTGGAAAACCCAAATGGGAAAAACTGCGGTGAGGATTAGCTCACAATATGATATAACCTGTTATAAGATATTACAAAGGGTGGCTCATTGCCGAGACTCACTGTCCAAAATGGGAGGCTCACTGCCTACAAAGATACAATAGAGATGGCTTACAACTAGAACATGAATTGATGAAGTTACACCCAACAAGTGTTGATTCAGTTCCTTTGATGCTCTGTTAAACTAACTTTGCACACTTCTTCTGATAAACTCACATACTCAAAAATATGTATTCACCTTGATTCATCTTCATATTTTTTCTTTCACCCCATAAATCTCAGAATTTTCTAATATATATATATATATATGACTCATCCACAAGGATCAATTATGTCAGCCTAATTAGATGCAACCCTTATTCACCAAAAAGGTTAACTATCAACTTTAAGCTTGCACAAAAATTTTCCAGGAATAATTCAAGTGTGTAGTAAGTTACAACATGTCAGCATGGACCTAAGATATGTCACATATACATCCACAACACAAAATTAATTCATTATAACATCAACTATTGATTAGGTCATCCAGGGATAGACCTATTAACAAAATACAACAACTGAGTGATGCCAACTCACCATACGAGCACTTGTGCACATGAAAATTTGAATATAGAAATGTCTAACATCCAAAGACCATTTCCAAAAAATGCAAGTTATGATATTCATTAGCAGGCCAAAATACTTATGTTAGTCTATGCTTCAACCTGTCAACATTGCACTAGTCAACCTTCTATCATTCATAACTTCTGATTTAATTATTAGAACCAATTGCAATCTAGAGCATAGATGTAGATATATATAGTGTACATCATATATGAACTGCAAGGATAAATCTTATTTGAACTGCATATGTGGACCAAAATACCAGAGGATAATAATTGTTTCTACATACTGATTATGAATACCAAATCAAGCTTGAACTTTTGGTGATACAATTACAACTCATATAACATGGTGACATCAATTACAACATAAAAGTTGCATAATGAGATGTTCTTCTTCATTCTTCCAATACATTTGATTCAGTTGCTTTTGATTATTTTGTTTTGTAGAAAGAGGTTTCTTTTGAAACCCTATATTGTAGTTGCTTGATAAAATGTATTCTTGAATATGTTATACTGAATCCTGTGCTTTAAAGAACCGTTGCAAAAGAATAGTGAATAGTTTAATGTATTTTGTGTGTTCTAGACTTCAAACGAAATGGAGTCCATAGAACATGAAATCCATTAAGGAAAAAAGCTGCCACGAGCTTCAGTGAAACAAAGAAACCCTTTGTCTTTTACTCTTTATCTTGATGTGAAAGTTGTATTTTCTAGTGAGGCATACTTGTAACCAGTGAGGTTCCTTTTCTAGTAAGGCATATTGTGTAGCTAGTGAGGCTTTGTAATCGATGGGATTTTATTAAGCTAGTGAGGAAATTTTTCCCGAGTGGTTTTTTATCCCTATGAGGGTTTTCCATTCATAAATCATTGTGTTATGGTGTTTGTAGTGTAGTAAAATGCATACCCTTGCATTTTCAGATTTTTTAGGGCTTGCCTTGCTTTATTTATGCTTCTTTATGGCTTAATTGGTACTATTTTTCATTTACAAGCCCTATGAATTATATTTTTCTAGCTAATCCTGACATTCTTCAATGCATAAATGATAATTTAATGATTTCATTAGTGTTCTTAATTTTTGGGTCGAGACTAAAATGGAACCTAGGGCATCTTTTCCCCCTCAAGGTCTTGGGACCTTGATTCTGAGATATTTGGATTGGGCCCCTTTTTGGTGTCTGTGCCCCAAGTTTTTATGACTTGGGACTAAGATGCCACCTACGACATCTTAGTCCTCCTTGAGCCTTTTTCAAGATTTAATTTCAAATTCTAGCAAGATTTAGCCTCCTTTATTTAATGAATTCATATGTCGTCTTGGTGTGATGTAATTTTAGGATATTAAGCATAAGTATAAATACAAGGTTCCTTCTCTCATTTTCTCCTATCAAGATACCTAGCAATCTAATAAGTAATCAAGTCTTTTGTGAGAGCATTCAAGAGCATTCTATCAAGCATTTGGAGCCATCATCAAGATTTAATCATCATATCAAAGAGATTCTTCCATCATGTGTGTTATTGTGCTAACATTTGTGATGTAGGATTTTAATTCAAGCAAGCAATTCAAAATCATTTCTTTGGTTCAAGATCTATATCCATTGTAGCCATTGCACACAAGTTTGTAGAATTTGCAAGGGTTTGGTGAGTTGTAGCATTATATGTTGTTCATTCACCATTTCCTTCATTATTTCTATTTCATTTCAAGGTTTAATTACCAATAAGGGATTTGACCAAGGAAAAACCCCATTCACTAACAAACAAGTTTTTCCCATCTTGCATATTTGTGATTGCAGATCTAGGTTGAAGTCTTTAACATCACTTGGATTGCAAAGTTGTAAAATTTGCAAAGTTGCATTTCAAAATTTTCATCTTCATGGAAACTCATCAACATGCAGACCTTAAGTCTCGGGACCACACTCAGAAATTCTAGAAATTCAAAATAGGACTAATACGCCACCTTGGGCATATTAGTCCTCTAGAGCATATTTTTCAGAGAGTCCTTTAGATCTAGTTTTGACATCCGAAGACTCTATATTTTCCCTGAAAAGTAGTAGCAAGACTAATACACCATATTGGGTTTCTTTGTCCTCCTTGGAATTTCTAGACAACTTCTTTGCATTTTTCAAAATCCTCACATCTCTAGGTTTCCCAAGTACACACATCCTAACTTCTAGTTTCATAAATTTCTATTATATCTTATCTTTCTAGGTCATTTAGCATTCATTTCCATATCACATTGTGTTTTCCAACATTTTCTTTTCCAAGCATTTGCTTGGTGGTGAACCCCTTTTAGTTGAAAGAACCCCCTCCTAGGTCCTCATTGTGAATTGACTCACCTCAAGTGTGAGGTTGTTAGTCAATCCAATTAGGACTCCTAGGACATTATTGAGTGAATGTGCGGAGAAAGGAGAGATATTTATATCCCCCCTTCCTTTTTCACAATTATTCATTTTGGTGAACGTGACCTTATTGAGTATTCATTTTCTTATTTGGAGTCCATTAGAGTCCTTAGATCTAGATTGCATTCATTCTTGCATTGCATCTTGCATCAGTGAAAGTGCATATAGGTTGCATCTTTACTTTTCTCGCATCATTTCATTTCATTGAAAAACTAAAAAGCACATTTTTCATCATCATCATTGCATTCAAAATTGAAAAATAAATTGCATTCAATATTGCATTCAATTGCTTGTTCCTCGTTACTTTTTCTTGCACTCATTTGCACATTTTTCTTTTTCTAAACATCAACATCCTGAAGAGGCAATCTATAAACACTGTTCACATTCCAAAATTTATTGTTTTTCTACAAAAAACCTTTGCTAGGACTAAAACATACTTCCTGGCATCTTAGTCCCTCAAGATGTTTTCCTCAAAAGTCTCTCTTTGCTATTTTCTATCTGTTTCAACCTTTGGAACTTTAAAATCTCACCAGGAATACCAAGATGCCCTTCTTGGCATCTTAGTCCTTGTTGACTTTGACTCTCCAATTTTCAGGGTCTAAAATTGCTTTTCTGTGTTTCTATGGGCTGCCTTTAGTTTTCAGTTTTAGTTTCTAGAAGTGATATTATTCTGATTTCATTCATTTCAAGTGTAATTGAAAGCATAGGATATTGTGTTCATTGCACTTTCTATGGTTTAGTCCTTGTATGAGTTGTAGTACTTTGTGTCCCACTACTAATACTATGGTTAGACAAAGTGTGAGACTCATGGCATCCCACGATAAAAAAATCGTTGTGGATCTTGGGTTATCAAGCTCTCTTACTTCTAGTATTGGTATTAGTTCACTAGGTATGGACCATACCTTTGACACCTCCTTTTCCATGCCTACCCTACCTACAAGTGTTGTGCCAAGTGTTCAAACAATGGTTGATCATATCCCTCAAGAAAACATAATGAAAATGCATGAAGAACTAGCTCATTTACAAGATAGCGCGAGTATTGCAAACATTTCCAACATTGTTATACTTTCCATAGATAGTATTCACCACATGATGGAAAGTCATAAGGACTGAAAGTTGTGCATAACATAGCTCAAATTTTTGGAAAAGATCTTCATTCCACCACTAATGGTGCTCAAGCTTCAAACCACGTGCAAAACCACAAAGGAAGTCAAACTCCTCCTTCTTCAACCATAACCTCAATTCCCACCTACACCAATCCTCAAATTACCACAACAATGCAACCAACTAGTAGCATCCTTCCTATCTTGAACATTTCCACTAGTGCTCCTTATACCTATGTGGCATCTAATCTTATATCTCCTCCTGTAAGCAATCCATTCAATGGGTCTTCCAAAACATACACACCACCACCATATTCGTCTCCATCACACACTACAAGAAATGATCCCATCATTAACCATCTCTTACAAAGTATTTCATCCATTCAATGCCAAGTTTCCACCATAAATCAAAATTAAAATGGCCCATCTTCATTCTTTTTCAAGAGAAACCCACTATCCTTGGAGATATTGATAAATCTGGTACCACAAGGTATAGAGATCCCTAGATTTGAGAAATATGGAGGAAAGGGAGATCCTTCTAATCATGTTTATGCCTTTACTACTTTGTGTAGTGACTTTATCCTTGAAAAAAACCTTGGGCTAAAGTTTTTCCCCGATCCTTGAAAGACATTGCCTTGGACTAGTTTTCTGCATTAACAAATAACTCAATTCATTCATTCAATGAACTAGTTGAATACTTTATTAACCATTTCTAAGTGCACATGGTTCCTGAAATGACATTAGCTGATTTGATGAGATGTAAGCAAAATGAGGGTGAAAAAGTCCCTGACTTTATTTCACACTACCAATTGATTTATTTCCAAATTAGTTTGAAGATTCCCAATTCCCACCTTCAAAACATGTTCATCAAAAATTTACAAAGCAAGATAAGGGGTACACTCACCATGATGAAATTCCCCTCCATGCATTTACGCACTACCCTTCGAGACTATCAGAATTTTGTAACCAATAGTGAACCAAAAGCCTCCCCTACCTATCTTGAAAAATATGAAGCTTCAAACCAAAACACTTACCAACCTTTCAAAAGACAAAATAAAAGTTTCCTTCAACTAAATTCCACCTCTCCACCTACCCAACCAATTGATACCCAAGTATCCGCTATAAAGAAGAGTAATCCTGATATCTTTGGGGATCTACAAAGGAAATTTACTCCCTTACTTGACACACTCCGCAACATTATGACCCAACTCTTAAATAAAAACATGCTTATCTTACCTCATGTTCGACCCCTTGACCCTAGCAAGCCATTACCTCTAAGCTTTAGACATAATTCCTATTGTGCTTATCACCAACAAAAAGGACATGATACAAAACATTGCAAGCATCTTAAACATATTGTGCAAGACCTCATTGATTCCAATCATATCCTAATTGGAGGTGTGAATGACAATTGTAATAAGTTTGTATCTCCTCCCAACCAATACTTGGAAATCTTTACCAATCCCATGCCTAACCATAATATTTCATTTGTCAAGGATGGTGAAACTAAGCCAGATGTGATGAATGTTGGCACAAATGATGAGGATACAAGTAATCATGAACAAAATCCTAATGATGACGATGAGCAGAGTCCTATGGATACTAATGAACAAAATCCTATTGATACAATGATAGGAGTGATTGACATCGAGCCTCATAGACAACAAACCATAATGCCCACTGAAATTACTTTCTTTTTGGAACAAATAATTCCACATGCACTTGATGGTCCTCTTTACATGGCTGGTAGAATCAATAACAGGCCTACTCCTGGGATTTTAATTGATCCCATCTATGGAGAGAATGTGATCATAGAAGAACTCTTATATGTGCATGAACTCACTCAAGATAGATATGATAAACCAAAAGCATGGATTAAAATGCATGATGGTTTTGCTCGTGCTACGATGGGCTCGATCACACTCCCCTTACAAGTAGGATCGAAGAAATAAAATGTATCATTCTCTATCATATCTAATTCAGACCAATTTCATGTGAAGTTAGGTTACAAATGGCTTCACTCCATGAATGCGGTCCCATCTGTTATCCATAAGTGCTTAAAGTTTCCAGTCAGCAATGAAATATTTACTGTAAACCATAGTGGCTTTAGAATCCCGTCTTCCCATGGAAACTTTTCCTTAGATTATTTTTGGCCTGAACCTATGGAACCTATCAGACCCCATGAAGACTTCCTTTTCCTATCCTACCAAAATTTCAAAGCAAAATGTAGAGCTAGGCTATCCCTTTAGAACTTTCCTCCACCCATGCTTGAACCTCCACCACCTAAAGAAAACAATGCTGAACCTAAAACGCCTCCAACAAACCAAGACTCATCCATGAAAAATTCATTGCCTATTTCCTACAAGAGACCTAGAGAAATCCAAACAAGTCCTAACCCGCCTCCTAAGAAAAATTATAAAGCCAAAGAGAAAGTGGTTGAACAGCCTTCCATAGTTTCTTCTGTTCTTCCCTCACAAGAAGAAACATAACCTATGGTTGAAAAACCCACTCCTACACAAACACAACTTGAAAATTGTAATAAAAGAAATTTTTGTACAATTTTCGCACACACGCCCGACTGAAAGTAGGGACCCTCTCTTGCTCTAATTTTTTATGCTCTGGACCTTTTGTTTTGAGGATTCGGTTGCTTCAGCATGTGCTTGAATGATTATCTTACTTGTACAAATGTCCCTTTTGAAGAAATATTTTGAAAATCCTAAGTCTTTGAGGTAATTCTGAGTTTTCTTTGTTTTCGGGAAAGTTCCCTCTGGTCGGAATTCCCCAAACACCTTGGAAACCTGACGAGGCCAATTTTGCATTGTTTCCAGATATTTCGGTCCTTCACAGAATTCTATGGTGACCAGATTTTTTTTAAATTCCACCAGGCACTCGTATTTCTGGATTTCTTCTCGACCTTGGATCCCTGAGCTTGTTTTCATGTGAATTTTACAACTTATGTTTGTTGATCTCTTAGGGGAATTTGTGTTGAACATCTATGTCATTTGTCTTGCTTTGCATCTGGGAAAGCTCAACCTCTGAGTGCTACATGTGAGTTTGGTGTTCGAGCTCTAGGATTGCTAACTTTAATTTCATTTTCCTAATGTCTCTACATTTTCTTGAAGTTTGGATATCATGCCAGTCACTTCCCTCTTGAATCATTCTTCTTCCATGGGTTTCGGTCCTGGGTCTCTTACATTCGATAGAATTAATAGTCTTGATTAATTTGAGTTATTGATTTTCATTTGCACCTGATCAAAAATTTTCTTTAAAGGTTTTAGAAGAATTTATCTGGGTTGGTTGAACATGAATGAAGAGTGGGTGTTGATTATGTGCGTTCATGGCAGAACCTTAGGGTTTCGACTTTGGAGCCACCACCAACACTGATTGAATTGCCCTTGGGTGAATTATGAGTCTGGATCCATCAATGAATGATTTGAGACAAGTAGCATTTGAGCCCAATTCCTCAAATTTGTGATCATTCAATCAATTTGAGTGAAGTCGTGTGAGAACGCTGACATTTGGGTTTTTCTTTAGTTTCAAGATTTTCCTTCATTGACGGATTTCCTTGGTTTTCCTTACCCTCTGCATTTTCCCGAAATCTAAAGTTTTTCCTACTTCATAGATTTTTGCTCCCTCCAAATTTTCCCGAAATTCCCGTTGTCTCTTCATTTTCTGGAACTTGTAGACTGTTGATTGTTTTTGTGGAAATCCGTCTTGGACAGATTTCTTCAAAACTTTGTTGAAAATGAAGGATTGTGGGATAGCATGAATCATTCACTATTGATTGTGCATCATGTGATTAATCTAAGTAATATTAAGATCTTTCATGTTGTTTCTTATCTGATTTTGATTGATTGAATGATTATTTGGTGCTTGTTATGCTTATTTCACTAGAATCTGCCTGGCTTGGATTTCCTCGAAATTCCTTTCTAGCCTAGATTTTGCGAAGGGGTGAAAATCTTGAACTTCGAAGAAATTTTTCTTTAATGATATTTCAGGGGCGATTTTGATCTTTGTTTGGATTTATTTTAATGATGAACATATTATTATTGATGAGCTCATTTTGATCCTCATGTTATAATGGATATTATTGATGGTGGTTTTTGTTGAGTGTAGGCAGAATTTAACAAGGTCATCAAGGAAGACCTGGAAGAGATTAATTTGATTGGAGGGTTCAAAGTATTTATCACTTCACCTGTGGCTGACCTGGAGGAGTATTTTTCTTGATATGCCAGATGAATTGGATTGAGATAAGGGTGAAGGCGACAATTACTGATCGATGGCATTGGGAGTTGTGTTTCCTATTTATCTGGAGCTTGTTTTACCTTACTTTTTCATCCTTCACATGAATCAGATTGTTTTACATTGGGAATCCTAGGCTGACTTGGATGGAGTTCATGCATTTAATGTATATTTTATCTTATTTTGAATTCCTCTTGGCCGACCTGTTTTATGGCCATTTATTATTGTAAAATCTAAATTGGGCTGACATGCCTTGGGGGGTTTCTATAAGTATGGAATTTTGCCTCATTTGTGAGTAGTAGTAGAAGTCACTGGAGGTAGTTCTTGGATTTGAAGCAATTAGGGTAGTAAAGTAAGAATTAGGGTTAGAAGGTGATCAATTTTGGAGCAAGTGTTGTAACACAAAACATTAGAATTGTTGCTGATATTGGATAATTCAATACAATTGAAGACATTATGATTTATGGTGATCTCTTTGTGTTGACTTATTTTGCATGGTTCTTGTTGTTCTATGTTTTGAAATTTCTCAAGGTTATTTGATACATGTTAGATTGTAGAGTTAGATCTAATTCAGTGATGTTTATGGTTTGATGCTTGAAGTGTTTGCAACAATCCAGGCTGGTCCATACTTTTTGCAGCTAACTGACTGTTAGTTGCTTTACAAAGTTAGCCTGGACCTTACATTCATTGTGCTTAGTTCAATTATGAATGCTTATTCATTTCAATTACAATAGGGTTGTTTTGAATGAATGTTCATGATCTAAAAATCTTTAATACCTTAGAAGATTGCACTATTTCTGTAAGATTGCATATTTATCTTGGTTAAGCAGGAATTAGTTTATGAGGGATTGGTCCATTTCAAGTATTTCATCATTTACATTGTTAGTCTTAGAAGTAGATTTAATCTTAGGGCCTCTCTTAAATCCCTATCTTTCTTTATTTCTTTTATCGTTTGGGTTAGATTTAGGATTGAAGTATCACCATATGGCAAAATCAGATAAGTTTAAGATCTAGTTATTGCTTGTAGTAAGGTCCCATTGTGATTACCAACATTTTCACATTTATAACTGAGTTTTTTATGCATTGTGAAGACCTGACATTAGAGACCTTGGGGTTATCTCTTGAGGCTTACTAATAGAGATTTACCTTTCAAGAGAGATAGGATTTCCATATTTTGTCTGAGTTGTTGCTATGTAGAAAACACCATCAACAGACTGGCGCTAGAAGGAGGTCTTGAATAAGCAAGCTAGATCGATTTATGTCTAACATCTCTCCTAAAAGATTTAGAAGAACCAGATCTACACCAGGGGAGGAGGAATTTCAAGAATTACCAATCCCTACTAGGTCAAGAAGGACCAACAGAAGGGGAGAATTGTTGTCCACACAACCACTTCCATCATCTCCATCATCTTCACCTTCATTAGGTCTATCTTCATATGATTTTGAAGACATCCCCAGTCAGCAGCTTCAGCGTCTCATAAATCAGCCTCAACCACCAATGGCTTTTCTGGCTAACAATCCATCTCCCTTATGTTTCAATGACTACAATCCTATGCCTAAAAATCTTGAGCTTTTTTGCTCCAAGTTTCACATTAATGATCCCAAAAGGACTGCAGAGGAGCATATTAGGATTTTTAAAACTACCCTTAAGGATAGGGGAATTAATCATGAAGATGTTGCATGTATACTTTTCCCATATTCCCTTGGGGATGAGGCATTTCATTGGTATAACCATCTTCCTACTGGGTCTATCACTACTTGGCTTTAGCTGGAAACTACATTTTTACAAAAAATTGAGATCCCAATCAGTGCCAATTAGTTACTTTTGCAGTTTACCAGGATCAAGAGGGAGGCAAACGAATCAATAGTGGCTTTCAATAATAGATTTCATAGGGTTTATACTAGGCTGCAACCCCCTTATGTTGTAGATGATGCCTCTACTAGGGAGGTTTATTATGAGGCTTTGGATAGTTTAACATCTACTTTCATCAAATGGAAAGCAAACCCTCCTGACAACCTATTTGAAGCTTATGATGTGGATGTTAAAGTGAGTATGGATTCGAGACAACACTTGTCTGGAACCTTGGCTAACCAAACACCTATGATGAGTTCAGTCCCTCAATCACCCTTGGTTCCACATCCAGGTTATTCCTTGAATCAAGTTCTACCCATGCTAAGTTACCCTCTAGATATGAACTAGTGTGCATTTCCTTATCAACAAGTTAATATACCCAACTATCTACAAAGTTTTGAGATATTTAATCAACCCTTGAACCATGGATCACATACTGTTTATATGCAGAATTTACCTGTTATTGTTCCTCCATCAAACAGTGCTGACAAGGAGAGGCTGGATGCACTCACAGAGCTAGTTGAGAAGCTGAACACTGAGGTCACCTACCTAAGGCACCAAAATAGTCAATCCCAGGAAGCCCAAAGGGGGATTAAGTCCAACTATGTTCAAACCAATAGGGATATGATGCAATATTAGGGGAAAAAATTTCATAGAGGACAACATCTTGATAGAGATCATGGAAGGCAACCACCATATTAGAATAATGGAGGAGCCTTAACCTCTCTAGATCAGCCAAACAATCAGGATAAATCTAGTGAAGTTTATCTAGCAAAAACAACTTTGTCAGGATGGTGTAGGCTTCATAACACTAATCAACACTTTGAGTTGGATTGTCAAGAATTATGATCTACTGTATCTATTTTCTAGCAGAAAGTTCAACATGCCAGCAATAGTTCTAGTGGATGGGAGATAGTACCATCTAATCCTTATGATATATCAGTCATGGTGGTGAATCATGTCTCATTTCCAAGAAGTGAAGAGAATGGACCAGAAGAAGGACAAGACAAGAGTGTTGAAATAGGGTATGCATACAATGAAGAATCAATAGTTCAACCTTTTGGAGGTAATGAGGAGAATTGAAATGGTCCATTAGATGAAGAGGAGTCTACAACTGAGGAGGTTCAAAAATTCCATCATGTGCCAACTCAGTATTTCATAGGTGGAGGACAACAATCTGATGTTGATAAAGGAGGAAATGTTGAAAGCAACAGGGATAAACTTGTGGTTGGCTCTAAAGACAACTGTTCTACCATGACTGCAGAGCAAATAGGAGAGTGTGTGGTAAAAGAACTCAAGAAATTAAAAGTAAGTCTCTCTGCTAGTGTGTTGTTAAGGGATCCTACAATTAGGGGTGCAATACTAAGGTCTCTTGAAAGAGATATGTTTTCTGAACAAAAGGGTGCTTCAAGCCATGCTGATACAAATAATTTAAAGGAGGTAATCCTGTTTGAAACAAGATTGGGAAATTATGTACTGACAGTTGACCCTCAAGGATGGGAGGCTGAGGAAATCCTCATGTTACATGATATGCCTATTCATACATTCAACAGTGCTGAAGCATCAGTAGAATCAACAAAAGAGTTGGAGGAGCAAGCATGGTTGTCATATTATGCAAAGAATGTGCATCAAACTATGAAGAATGAGTTTCCAATAAAAGAATTTCAACAAGCTACTGGTGAATGTCTAGTAGAAAAGTCAATTGGCATGGGATCTGAGGTCATAGTAGTAAACGTTGAGGCAGTCTTGGAGGAGGTTGAGCTTTCAGATGAGGACCCTCAACAAATTATAATGAATTTACCATGAAGCAAATTGTAGGATTTGATATAGTTGATAAAGAAGTTGATGTTCCCAAGGGTTACAATCACAAACTTGAACTAGTACCAATAAAAGAATTTAGGGAGTTTTCTTGTTCATCTAATTTTGTTTTTTCTCTATCTGTTGGTGGACTAAATATGGAAAATTCACAGATTTTATGTACTAATGACAAGGTGGCTAATGTGGTTTATGTTGATGTGCAAGAAAATCCAAGTGGTGTTGAGAACAATAATGTTGTAGCCATCACCAATGAGCTTGATCATCCTACTTTAGGTGAAGATGTGCTTGAAGAACAGTCTATGATGCCTCTTGATGAATATTTTGTCAAGGAAGTTTCAAATGCAAGAGGGATATTGCATCATCAATCAAGACCGCCTGAGGATAGAGACATCAACTCTTCACAAGTACAGGGTGATGAACACAACATTCAGTCCATAGCAGTACAAAATCAGGTTGTTTCTCTCCTTGCTGAAAATTCTGAATCTTATCAATTTAATTATGGAGGTTTAGGAAAGACAACTTGTGTATGGATTGATCATGGTTTTAATGAGTTGCCTCAATTGTTGCTTAATCCTGATTATGAGGTTCAATTTGAAGGCTGCAATTTGGTGATTTACTTTGCTAAGAATAAGGATAAGTTTGCATTCTTAAGGACTGTTACTTTCACCTTATTACTTGTCCATACACTAAAAATTCAAGTAGGTGTAGGTCTCAGTTTATCATGTCTGGTCATGATTTTGAATAAATGCAGATTGCTCTACTCCCTTTAAGTTTTCTTTTCTGCTCTTGCTTTCTTTAGATTAGGTTGCATTAGTTTAGGGTTTTCTTTTGCTTTGGTTTGTTTTTGCTTTGCTCTTGCTTTGGGGGTTTTCTTGTTTTCTTTTGGGTGTGTTGCATTTGCATGGCAATATTATTCATTATCTGAGACTGTTTTGGGCATTTCATTGATGAACTTTAAACATGTGTTTTGAATGGATGGTTGAGATCTTTTGTTAGTGTCAAGAAGTCTGAATGTTTGATCTAAAGAAGATGGGTCATTGGTTTGATTTGAACCTAAAGAGTTCTGAAATCTTATATCTTTCATATATCTTAAGAATCCTGAGGTTGTTGTGGGATCTTTGTGAGGTCATGTTAGGTGAAAATTTCTATTTTTGCTTTAGCGCCACTATGGTTCTCAGCCCTAAGCGTGAACTTCATTGTTCACAGGTTCAAATGAAAAAAGTGAAAAGAAAAGGAATATCAGAAAAGAAAGGAAAAGTGAAATATTGAAAATAAAAAGAATGACTTCAACCTATAAGGAGTATTCAAGTATCTCTAACGGGGTTATGGATGCTTGGCTAGTAGTAGAGCTATGCTTGGGGAGAGTCATACTGATAAGCTCATTGGGGCTATGGATGCTCGACTGGCAGCAGGGCTCTATCCAGGTTGCTTTTGGAGTTAGAATCTTTATGTAGCCTAACTTGAATGAGCTTGGTTTCTACAGTAACTCAAAGAGGGAAATGAACTCACTTGCACACACTTGGATTTTTAGTTTATGGAAGCTTCAGTCTACCTTTGGTTCTGATTTTCTTTCATCTTGCAATTTGATTTGTTTGCTCGATATGGAGATCGAAACCAGAGATTCTAGGTTCCTGATTCCTATTTGTCATCAAAATGCTCTACAACATTTTCCTAGTAGAGTCACCATTTGTTGTGCAATTTTCACACACACGCCCCACTGAAAGTAGGGACCCTCTCTTGCTCTAATTTTTGATGCTCTAGCCCTTTTTTTTGAGGATTTGGTTGCTTCAGTATGCGCTTGAATGATTATCTTGATTGTGCAAATGTCCCTTTTGAAGAAATATTTTGAAAATCCTAAGTCTTTGAGGTAATTCCAGGTTTTTGTTTGTTTTCAGGAAAGTTCCCTCTGGTCAGAATTCCCTGAACACCTTGGAAACCTGACGAAGCCATTGTTATTGGAGATTTCGGTCCTTTGCAGAATTCTGTGGTGACCAGATTTTTCTGAAATTCTGCCAGGCCCTCAGATTTTTGGATTTCTTCTTAACCTTGGACCCCTGAGCTTGTTGTCATGCAAATTTTACAGATTATGTTTGTTGATCTCTTAGGGGAATTATTGTTGAACATCTATGTCATTTGTCTTGCTTTGCATTTGGGAAAGCTCAATCTCTGAGTGTTGTGTGTGAGTTTGGTGTTCGAGATCTAGGATTGTTGACTTTGATTTTGTTTTCCTAGTGTCTCTACATTTTCTTGAAGTTTGGATATCATGCCAGTCGCTACCCTCTTGAATCATTCTTCTTCCATGGGTTTCAGTCCTGGGTCTCTTGCATTCGATAGAATTGATATTCTAGATTGATTTGAGTTATTGATTTTCATTTGCACCCAATGACAACTTTTCTTTAAAGGTTTCAGAAGAATTTATCTGGGTTGGTTGAACATGAATGAAGAGGGGGTTGATTCTGTGCATTCATGGTGAAACCTTAGGATTTTGACTTTGGAGCCACCACCAACACCGATGGAATTGCCCTTGGGTGAATTCTGAGTCTAGATCCATCAATGCATGATTTAAGACAAGTAGCATTTGAGCCGAGTTCCTCAAATTTGTGATCGTTCGATCAATTTGAGTGAAGTCATGTGAGAATGTTGACATTCAGGTTTTTCTTCACTTTCAGGATTTTCCTTCACTGATGAATTTCTCTAGTTTTCCTTGTCCTCTACATTTTCCCAAAATCATGAGTTTTACCTACTTCATGGATTTCCACTCCCTCCGGATTTTCCTGAAATTTCTATTGTCTCTTCATTTTCTAGAACTTGTAGACTATTAATTGTTTTTGCAGAAATCCGTCCTGGGCAGATTTCTCAGAAACTTTGTTGAAAACGAAGGATTGTGGGATAACATGAATCATTAGCTACTGATTGTGCATCATGTCATTAATATGAGTAGTATTAAGATCTTTCATGTTGTCTCTTATCTAATTGTGATTGATTGAATGATTATTGGGTGCTTGTTATGCTTATTTCACCAAAATCCGCTTAGTTTGGATTTCCTCGAAATTCCTTTCTGGCCTGGATTTTGTGAAGGGGTGAAAATCCTGAACTTTGAAGAAGTTTTTCTTTAACAATATTTCAAGGGGGATTTTGATCTTTGTTTGGATTTATTTGAATGATGAACATATTATTGGTGATGAGCTAATTCTGATCCTCATGTTATAATGGATATTATTGATGGTGGTTTTTGTTGAGTGCAGGCAAAATTTAACAAGGTCGTCAAGGAAGACATGGAAGAGATTAATTTGATTGAAGGAGGGTTCAAAGTATTTATCACTTCACCTGTGGTTGACCTAGAGGAGTATTTTTCTTGAGATGCCAGATGAATTGGATTGAGATAAGGATGAAGGGGGCAATTAATGATCGATGGCATTGGAAGTTGTGTTTCCTATTTATCTGGAGCTTGTTTTATCTTGCTTTTCCATCCTTCACATGCATTGGATCATGTTACATTGGGAATCCCAGGCCAACTTGGATGGAGTTCATGCATTTAATGTATATTTTATCTTATTTTTAATTCCTATTGGCTAACCTATTTTATCGCCATTTATTATTGTAAAATTTAAATTGGGCCGACATGCCTTGGAGGGTTTCTATAAGTATGGAATTTCGTCTCATTTGTGAGTAGTAGTAGAAGTCACTGGAGGTAGTTCTTGGCTTGGAAGCAATTAGTGTAGTAAAGTAAGAATTAGGGTTAGAAGGTGATTGATTTTGGAGCAAGTGCTATAACACAGAACATTAGAATTGTTGCTAATATTGGATAATTCAATGCAATTGAAAACAATGTGATTTCTGGTGATCTCTTTGTGTTGACTTATCTTGCATGGTTCTTGCTATTCTATCTTTTGAAATTGCTCAAGGTTATTTGATACATGTTAGATTGTAGAGTTAGATTTTATTCAATGGTATTTATGGTTTGATGCTTGAAGTGTTTGCAGTAATCCCTGGTCCATACTTTTTGCAGCTAATTGACTGTTAGTTGCTTTACAAAGTTAGCCTGGACCTTACATTCATTGTGCTTAGTTCAATTATGAATTTCATTTCAATTGCAATAGGGTTGTTTTGAATGAATGTTCATAATCTAAAAATATTTAATACCTTAGAATATTGCACTATTTCTATAAGATAGTAGATTTATCTTGGTTAAGAAGGAATTAGTTTATGAGGGATTGGTCCATTTCAAGTATTTCATCATTTACATTGTTAGTCTTAGAAGTAGATTTAATCTTAGGGCCTCTCTTAAACCCCTATCTTTTTTTATTTCTTTTATCATTTGGGTTAGATTTAGGATTGAAGTATCACCATATGGCGAAATCAGATAAGTTTAAGATCTAGTTATTCCTTGTAGTAATGTCCCATTGTGATTACCAACATTTTCACATTTATAACTGAGTTTTTTATGCATTTTCAAGACCTGACATTAGAGACCTTGGGGTTATCTCTTGAGGCTTGCTGATAGAGATTTACCTTTCAAGAGAGATATGATTTCCATATTCTATCTAAGTTGTTGCTGTGTAGAAAACACCATCAACATAAACCACAATGCTAGAGAGCAGAGGCATAGGCATCATGCTATTGCTTCAAAGATGAATGACGAGAACAATATTAACAATCAAAATTTGAACTTAATAGAAGAAATAAATGATGACCCTCCTCTCTTACTAGAACAAATAGAATTCATGTCTCCAACACAACAAGGACCAACATATTCTATGGATATTATATCATTCATCCTTCTATTGTGGTTAACTTGGATGATGATGAGGAAACAATTAAAATTTATGAAGAAGTGCATAATGAGTTAAATTTGTTATTTTCCTCATCCATGAGATTAAACAAGAAAAACCATGGTAATCCTCCTAAATCAGGTGATTCACCATGTGTTGAACTTGGAGATTCTCCTAGTACAACACTTGATGTTGTCCCTCTCGCTAGTGATCCGCATTGTACATATACTAAACAAGAATGGGATTCAAATGACTTGCTAGATGGTTGAATCGCATGAGCTTTACTAGTATTTTATCTTTTCTTTTTAGAATTTTTCTTTTCTTTTTTTTCTTTTCACTTTTGATTGCATGTGTGTAACGTGATCTCCCATGATGTTATGTTTGATGTTTCTCTCTCTATTTGCATTCCTCTATTTGTACCTTCATTCTTCTATATGTCATGCACTTTTTCCTTTTTAGTAATATTTTATCTTTACTTTTCATTTTCATTTTGTCTTGTGTTTTCCTTTTGGGGATGATGCAAGGCATTAAGACATTCATGTCTCCTTCATGTTGACCCAAAAGATTTAATTTTTTTCTCACCTTTTATTTTTCATTCATTTTGTGTTTTCCTTTTGGGGGTGACACAAGGCATTGAGACATCATGTTGAGAAAAAAGGATTTTCTTTGTTTTCACTCTCTTTGTGTCATTCTTCTAGTTCTATTTGTATTTGGGGAATGATGATAGTTCTGAGCTCTCTAATATCATTGTAGGAAAGACAAATACTGACCCTAAATCCATAGATACCTTATGCATTCTGTGGGTCAACTCTCTTTTCCTTTTTCATATTATGGCTACTTTAAAGTAATTGCTCACAACATACCAGTGTTAGCAATTTCTTTAAAGTGGGGGCATACATTGCCATTATTTTGATTTCATTTTTTCCTTTTTTTTATGTTCCTTGAAGTGATTTTCTTGTTTCATGTGATGTTTTTTCTTCTTTTTGGTGACATTAGGAGTATTTTCCTTCAAGAGTGTGACTTATCTTAGCATATTATATTCCCCTTACTGGTGATGCAATGCACTACATCCCTTAAGTGGTGAATATTTTGTCCTTTAATTGGTCCTCTCTTGGAGACATTAGGAATGATGTCCCCTAAGGGTAAGACTGCACATGAAATAAGAAAAATCCCTTTGAACATTCCTCTTTCTTGTTGCATTTTTGTACCTTATTAAAGTCATGGAGGTATGACTTTAATATGCTACCCTTGGGGCTCACCTAGTGGAAACCTAGCTTCACTAGCCCTTGTGAGAATGCATTTTTGTGCCTTATTAAAGTCATGGAGGTATTATTGGAATATGGCTTCTAGTGTTGTCATTAATGGAAACCTAAGTCATTATTCCAGTCTACAGTTCAGGATTTGTTCATATCGACAGGTAGAGTGAAGAACAAAGTATTATTGGAAGATAGAATGAAGATTAGGGTACCTGGTTAGTATGTTGATTTGTATGCTTCACCAGATTATATTTTTGAGTTGTGGATCTCGGGGAAGGTTGTTAAGCATCTATAATATCCTATTATTAAATTTTTTAATGTTGCATTAATCGATGTACAATTCTTGAGATCCGGTTGGACATCTTTCTATTCATCAATGTTTGGAGGTCGACCTGATTGATATAACGTGTCATGGATATTCGAGGAGCAATTATTCAAATGTTTTAGTGTTTGAACATTTTGATTTGGGTTCGAGCTAAGTTGTGGCTGACTGTTGTGGGTGTGCATCAAATGTTATTCATGGATTGAACCGACTATTGGAAAATATTTCATATTTTGTTGAAGTTGACTTGAAGCAATTAAATCCTTGGTAATAGATATACATAAGAGATCGGTTAATTCATTTTGGTGTGTGTGTGGTGTGTTCAAAGAGTGTTGAAACATATTGCGAATATTAGAAGGGTAGCAAAGTGATTATGCATAGTTTCATTTGTGCATAAAGGGTTTTTGAGATGCGAATGTTAGCAGAAAGAGCAAAAGAGCAGAATCCATCAGAAGGTCAAAAAGGAAATTGTTGAGCTTCACTAGAACTATTCTTAGGCATTAGAAGATGCTACTTCATAGTTCATCCACTCCAAAAGCCTTGTAAATCTTTGTAAGATAGTGTGTCTTCTTTAGGAAGTGAGCCCTTTTGTATTTGAGTAGTGAGCTCTAGGCAGTGTGCTTGAATGCATGTGCATTCCCCTTTTTCTCTATACTTTTAATAGAGTATAAAATTGTGGATTAACCTCCACCATGGTTTCTCCCCTAACAAGGTTTCCACACAAAAATCTTGGTGTTATGGTGTTATGATTGTTTCATTCATGTGCTTGCTTCTTTATTTTTGTTAAATTGTTGTAAATGGTTAAGATTAGGTTTATAATATTAAATATTGTTGAACACTAATTCACCCCCCCTCTTAGTGTTCCTTGAGTCCAACAATTGGTCTCAGAGCTAAGTTCCTATGTAGAAGTTTAACAGCTTGAGGTGGATCTTGGAAAGCTATGGACTTTGGTGGTGTTCAACAATAGCTTTTGGTGGCACTTGATGATCTTGATCAGTCTAAAGTAGAAGTCTTATAATTGAAAGCAAATCTTGAGGATGCTGAAAAATTCATTCAATCATTGAAATATAAAATCAATGAATCAAGAGAAAAGAGAAAGGAACTTTGTGATCAACTCAAGCTGAAAGAAAGTAAATGCTTGGAAGATGTTCACCTGAATCAAACCCTAAAAGAAATAACAGAATAATGTGAAAATCTTGCCAAATATAATGCTAACCTAAAGCTTGAGATGGAACCTATGGTGATGAAGCTAACTAAGGAGATTGAAGGAACAAAGAAGAATGAGGAGAATATTGCTCAGTCCTTAAGAGAAAGATCTAAGGAGTGCAATAGAGCTAATAGTGGATTCCTTCAATTGGAGATTGAACTGCAACAATCTAGAAATAATGAACAAGAGCTTGAAAGGTAGATTGTTATTTTTATAGATGAACTTTCTACTGCAAACGAATACAAGAAGTTTAAGCTTAGTTCTGCTAAGCTTGATGAGTTGACTAAAGGATAGAAGGATGCAAATGACAAGTGAGGTCTTGGGCATGAAAAGGGAGAAAACTACAAATATAAATAATAGAATTTCAAGCAAAGAAATCAAATGAACAAAGGTTGAAGGCATTTGGTAAGAAAACCTAATGCTCAAAATTTTAATGGATACTGCTTTTCTTGTAATAAACTTGGTCACATGGCTACTCAATGTAGAAGTAAAATGAATTTAAGTAGTCCATCATTTTCCATTTGATGTTTCAGTTGTAATAAATTTGGTCATAAGTCAATTGAATGCAAAAACATATCAAACAACTCTGTCAGTGTAAGGAATGTTAAATGTTACACCTGTGGAAGATTTGGACATATTGCTAAACAATGTAGATCAAGAGGAAATCAATGGAATAACTGGTCTAGACAAATAAATTATGTATGTTACAATTGTAACATATCTGGTCACATTGCAGGAATAGAAACATGGATAGAAGAGGTCCAGTATACAAAGGAAAAGATACACAAAATAATAAAGGAAAAGGGAAAGTGATTGTGGAAGAAATAAGAGATCAGATGAAGAAAACATGGGTAAGGAAGAGGGAGTCTAATGAAGGAAATAAGCTCGCACCAGAATCTGCTTCTAGTAATTCCTCCTGGAATTGATCTTAGGCCATTGGCCTAGAGGGATTTTTTCAAGAAAATATTTTGTCCCCCTATCAGTAGTTAGCACTAGAATGCAGGAGATTGTTAGTAGTTGTGCTAGTAGTTTTCAAATGTATTAGTGAGTGCTTTTGCAAAAAATTGAGAAGTTGAAGATCTGCAGATAAATTTTTTTCTCGTTGTCTAAGAATATAGGGTATCTAGAACACCTAGGGAAAAGAATTTAATGTGGTAAAAAGGGTTAGGTATGTGAGTCATAAAAGGATACTTGAAACCCTTATTTGTCACCTTGCATCAAAGAAGAGTAGAAGGAGAGACTCTATAGTAGAATCTCGAAGGAGTGAAGTCAATTCGGTGGTGAATCTCTAAATTCATCAAGTATTTTTTTTAGACTATAGGAATCAGGTAGCATGACTCGCTATAAACTATAGTGTGCTTGGTAAAATTTTCAACATGACCGGCGACACTGGTGCAACATGCCCTATGGTACCACAAGGGTGGGGGAGACTAGACCTCATGACCAACCTCCTGCAATAAGAAAAAATTAGCCAACATGAAAGATTTAGCCAAACAAGCTAGGGCCCCCACCCTATTCATTAGGTATTTTAGTTATTTGTAGAAATTCTACTTAATTTGGTGCTCAGTAGAAACTTGTTCAGTATGAAAAGGAAAATTAAAAAAATCAAAGGAATGGTGAATTTAGATGGGTATAGTAGTGAAAAGATTAAGGATGTGAGAAATATGTTGTTGGCCGATGAATTGAAATGGATTGAAGGTTCTAAACATAAAATTTTGGACATTTGGAGTGAATCCCCCTATTTTGATAACAATGTTGTGTGGGAAGAGAATGAACCGGTTTGCAAACAGATTTATATTCATTCTAAAATCCTAGCAAAATGTGATCAAGAATATGCAAGTTTCTTTACAAGTTTTCTAAGGAAGTTTAGAGCAATCAATATTTCCTTTCCGACAAGAACACTTGAAGTTGGGTCCTCTTCTAGTGAGATGGAGAGGAAGAAGAAAAGAGCACCAGAGACTATTGATTACACTCCTACGGAACAAAAAATTCCAAAAATTGAAGGGAAAGGTAAAGAATAGGTGATTGTAGATATATCTGATGAGGAATCTAATGAGTACACCCTAAGGGATGAACTAGAATTAGTTGAATTGGATGAAGTAATGGCAGAAGGAAGTGAAGAAGAAGGTGTTTTATCCAAAGAAAAGGTATTGTAGGTTATTCATGAGAAAGATGGGATGTAGAAAATTGCTGACATATGGTCTGTTAGACCCTCATATGAGTAGGACATGATTGAAGGCACATTGAGTACTTATTTTGTGCACAATAATTTTGGATTGGAGAGTCTATAGAATGTGTTACTTGAAGAAATGATTGAATGCATTAAGTCATAGAATTTGAGTCTCAAGACAAGAAAGAGGGAGAAATAATTTTACATTTGAAGGAGTAGTTTAGACTATCTCTTATCAAGTTGAAAAAGCAAATGAATGAGCTGAGGCAATGCATAAATACAAAAAACATCTACAACTTGTTGACGTGTGTTTTGGCATAACAACAGCCAAACAAAATATTGCTACTCTGTTTCTCCTAAAAGAGAAAGACAACACTTGGATGTCTCAACTCCCAAGGTCTTTGTAGTTGGGTCTCAACCGTGCTGATGTCCCTCAGTGGTCAATGTAATAGTAATATTCAAGGGCCCTGCTGGTATGAGCTTCTGGATTGTTTTAAGACCAAACATGAATTTAAACCTACTTTAACTAGGGTTTTTAAAGAAACATAAAAAGATAGATCAAGGTTTTGGTACTAAAAAGAATGATATTTAATCTAACTTAACCAGACTTATTACCTTTCTAGGAATTTCTAACTAAAATTGAAGAACAAAATTAACTTGTGATTAACACAGTTGCATTCATTCATAGTGCTGATTTTAACAACTAATTATAGATTACCATTTAAGAAAAACACAACATGAGATTTCATTCCTTGAAAGCTTTCAAAATCAAATGATTAACTTAAGATAAATACCGTTCTGGAACACAATATGAAGTAGATTCGAATCTGGTTGCTTCTACTATGGCTGAGACAGATAAGCAACATTTACAAATCTGGCACAATCACCAGTGTACAGAAAACCTGTGTCTTCAGACTGCTTCCATCTACACTCAGGAAACTGGATAGATACATTACTTTCTATGTTGAATTTAACTCCTAACTAAGAAGACAAAAGAAGCTCCCTTTACAAAGAAATAGGATGCAGTTCTTGTCCCCTCTATCTTGACTTTTCTTTCTAACTTCTAACTCTTCTATTCTTCTCTCCTGGTTCTAAAAGTCCTAATTCTAAAAAAAAAAGACCCTTTTACCAAGAGGCAAGAATGCCATATATACACACCCTCCCGAAAAGAACGTCGACCCCTATTTTTAGGGTTTACAAAATATCCATGGTGTGAGAGGGTCGACATCCAGATCTTTGAAGAAAGTCAGTTCCGTATTAAATTTGAATCCCTGCTGTCCATGTCGGTGAAGATTGTCTCCTGGAATGATCTGCAGATCTTTTGCAGCTACCACATTTATTTCTGGCCTCCCTATCCCTTTTTCAAACTCCAGCGGAGCTGCTTTGAGTGCCATAAAATATCACCATTAATGCTGAGCTACCCTTGTCAGTAGATACCAGCTATCCCTTTGACTCACGACTTCCTTCTTCTTTGGATCTCTTCCTGCTCAAGATCGGTCCCTCTGCAAATTGTCGGAGAGACTAACATCCTTCGCCGAGATGCCACACCGAAGTTGCATCCTTTTGCCGAGAGCCTATTTCACTTTGACGAGACCCTACACTGTCGGCCAGAGTTCCTGGTGAGTTCATCTTGGTCATACCAATGCCTTCTTCATTTGGCAGGCCCATTCTGCATTGGTAAGACCCTTTCAGGTCGGTGAGACTTCACGGTGCCCCTTTCTTTTCTCCCCGAGTTCATTCCTATCCCCTCGAGCTCGAGCTCTTTCCACTTCGGTGAGACTTTGTTTGGTCAGTGAGACATTATGTCATGCTCAACATGTTATACCAAAGGCACAAAATAAGTTGGTAGGACCCTATCCCCTTGGCCGGACATTACGCCGAACTCAGATCCTTTGGTGAAACTCCCTCAAGAGATATCTTCAGATAAATAACCTGATCTTGCAAAACAGATTCCTCCATTACTCAAAGGCATCTAAAATATATCATTATTTATCATGTCTATAATTTTATCGAAAAGAAACACCACTCTGGCAGAGGTAGAACCAAAACTGAAATGGGAACACACTTCCCTTTTAAAACTGGCTGTGGTAGGACCAAATCAGGACCGGGACCGAGAAGCAAAATTAGAACAGTCCTGGCAAAACCAGGATTGGAATGAAACCTGAACCAGAAACTTTTCCAAGTTTCAGGGTTCGGTTCCCGTTCTGGTTCTGAGTCCACCAAAAAATATGAAAAGACGTGCAAGGTAGGAAAAGACCAAAGCGGTGGAACTGGGATCGGGGAAGAAAAAGACAATAGAACTTGGAAGGAATTCCAAGTTCAGAATCTGATCCGGTTCTGGGCCTACCAAAACAAAAGAAAGAGATGCCTAGGGTCTAAAACATCCAAGGCACAAGACACTAAAAACGAAAAAAAGACCAACAAAGAAGAGAGAAAAGCGAAGAGGCGGAGCCGGGGCCGGGATGGAACCCGAATGAGAAACTTTGAAGAAATTTTAACCTTCTGATTTAGACCCGGACCCTTCTCCAAGAAAGAACAAAAGATGAAGACAAAGAACCGTCAGAACCAGAACTGGGGACGGAATAAGGCTCGAACTTAGAAGGAATTTCCAAGTCTAGTATTGGTTTCGGTTCCGCTTTCGACATAACTTAAAGGAAAAAAATGCCTAAGGCAGAAAACCAAAGGACAAAGGGAAAAGACAAAGGGGGACGCATTTTGTTTCAGAGTAAAATGGGGTGGTTATGCAAGGCATAACAAATGGTGACTCAGCTAAGGAAATGGTTTAACCATTTTCAAGAAATCGAAGGATTCAACTACCCAGAATCTCTGGTTCATGAATATCACAACTCCAGTTGGGTCAGTTATAACAACCAAGGTTGAGCTAGAATCTCAGATGTAAATCAATCAATGGCTACCCTTGAATCTATGTGTGTGCTTGATAGTGTATCATCCTTTTATAAAGTTTCCCCATCTTTTGAACAACAATGTGTAAGATTTGAGCTACATGAGTTGATCCCCTTAGCTGTTGTGCAATGATATCCTAGGCATTGCTCCGCTACTAGTCAGGCGTCTATAGCCCCGATGGAGATACCTCTAGTTTTCTCACAGCATTTCTCTATTGCTAGTCAGGCATCCATAGCCCCGGTAGAGATACTAGAACCACCCATTCATATTGAATCCCTTTTTCTCTTTGAATAGTTCTCTTTTTTTTTGTTTTCTCATAGAGTTTCAAACATTTAAATTAATTCCTTTTCAATATGTCAGATGTTTAACATCTGATCTAGAATGAAAACTACCATGGACCTCATAACAACACTTGGAAAATCATATTTTTCACTCAAATCTTACAACACTATCACCCTAGGATAGATATACCATTACAAGAGGGGACGATCTTGATAATTTGTGACAGATTCAAAGGGAGCTAATGAAGGTTATTTACTTTACACCTTGTTCTCAGGACTTTCCACAACCTTTATTGACAATGGACATGAAACAAAGAGCTTTAAGACAAAATCATCCAATCAGAAAGCCTGAAAAAATCTAAACTACTTCTCTCCTAATGACCAAAGTATACTTCAGATAACAACCCATAGTTTTAGATGGAAAAGATAGATCAACCCTAAAGAACGGAACAAACAAAGACCAAATAGCAAAGGAAACACAAAGGATAGAAGGAAAGAACAAACAAATAAGAAACAAACTATTTACAAAAAGAGAGTAAATTATTTACACAAAGAGCAGCAGATTATTGACAAGCAAAAAACACATAAAGTATTTACAAAAATACAAATTATTTACAAACAGGAGACCAAACAAAATATTTACATTCAGAACAGAAATTAACAGTCTTCATGACTCAAAATAGTGCTTGAGAAACTACCCATTGATAGGCAAAGGAATAGGTTCTCTAGTTAGGCTATTCAGTCTGAAAGCATTTTCCCCTAGGATCTCAACAATTTGATAAGGACTTAGCCAAAGTTTGTCAAATTTCTGGTGACTGCCCTTCTTTTCACTAGCTTTGTCCCATAACATCACTAGGTCTGATATCCTAAAAGCCTTGATTTTAGCTCTTTTGTCAAACCAAGGTTTGAAAACAGCCTGGTGCTTAAAGAATTGTTGCAATGCGGCATCTCTTTGTTCTTCTAACTTCAACAAAGCAACTAATCTGACTTCTATCCTATTGTCCTTAGAGTAGAATTTTTACATGGACTCAAGGATAGGTATTTGCAGATGGATGGAAAGACAGGATCTTGGCCATATTCCAGCTAGAATGGTGAAGTATTTAAGGCAACCTTAATCCTAGTCCTATTTTCCGATAATGCAAATCTCAGTTGGGTATGCCAATCCCTAGGGTTATTCTCTAGCAGCTTCTTAATTGCCCCTAAAAGGTTCTTATTGGTTGACTTTACAACTCCATTACCTTATGGGTAATAATTTGACAAATACTTCAAGACAATCTTGTGATCATATGCCCAGGAAATAAACTCACCAGAAGAAAAGGTAGAGCCATTGTCACATATCAGAGCGAAGGGTACCCCAAACCTTGTAGTGATGCATTCGGTGAGGAACTTGATCACTACCTCTGTTGTGCTATTTTTGTAGGGTATAGCCTCTGTCCATCTTGTGCAGTAGTCAGTAGCAGTCAAGATGAATTTATGCCCTACAGTAGAGTTTGGGTTAATAACCCCAATGAAATCCAATGCCCATTGGGCAAAGGGCCTTACCTCATAGACTGGCTACAGTGGCATAGTTGAATGGCGTTCCCTTGGTGCAAAAATTTGACATATGTGACATGTTCTCACATGCTGATGGGTATCCTTGAATACATAGGGCCAGTAATAACCAGACCTAAAGATCTGGTGTGTCAGTGAATCTGCAGAACCATGACCTATGCCATGTTTCCCATGAAATTCAGAGATCACATGTTTAGCCTCTTGATAATCAAGGCATCTCAGGTATATACTCCTTCAAAATTCCTCCTATATAGCAACCCTCCTTTCAGCATGTAATGAGAAATCTTTAGTATTAGGGCTCTCCTTTAAGTGGCATTCATTTCTTCTAGACATCGATTGTTGAGCATAAAGCAAATGATATCAGCATACCAGGGGTCGTTTGAGAAGGACTGAGTTGTGTATTGCTGAAAAATGATGTTGTCACTAGTATTAGCCATAGATTTAGATAGACCCAAACCTCAGACAAGTTTCATAGGGTGTATCTCTAGATCAAACTCTTGCAAGATGGCCATCCATTTCCCTATTCTTTCTCCTAGTTCGCTCTGCATAAGTAGAGACTTGACAACGGCGTCAAGAACTACAACAATAATCTAACTTTGAAGGATGTAGTGCCTAAATTTCTTGATAGCTCAGACCAGTGCAAAATCTTTTTTTTCAAGAGGTGGGTATTTCACCTCAGCATTCTTGAATAGAGAAATCATGAAAGCGATTGGTCTCTCTTCCCCCTCTTCTCTTTGTTGAGTTAGGATAGCTGCACATGAATGTTCAGAGGCAAAAGAATAAATATAAAATGGCCTCAAGTAGTCAGGACTAGTGAGGACTAGGGATTCCGAGATGGATCACTTGACTTGAGAAAATGCAGCCTTTGCCTCATCACTCTATTTTGGCATATTTCTTCATCATTTGATTCAATGGTTTTACAATCTCTGCAAAACCCATAATAAAATTTCTGATGAAGTTGATCTTTCCAAAGAAAGACCTCATTTCTTTCTTGCTTCCTGGTCGAGTGATCCTCAGAATGGATTCGACTCGATCTGGGTTGACTGAAATCCCTCTTTCATAAATTATGTGTCCTAGCAGCTTCCCTTTAGAAACCCCGAACATGCGTTTTTTTGGATTCAATGAGACTCCATACTGGATGCATCTCTCAAGAACTTTGGCTAAGTCCCCAGCATGATTCAATTGGTCCTTAGAGAACACTATCAGGTCGTCCATATAGACAATGATAAACTTACCGATTAGGTCCTTGAATGCTATGTCCATGGCGCGCTGGAAAGTTGCTCCAGCATTTATCAGGCTGAATGGCATCCTTCTGTATGTAAACGTCCCCCACTTGGTAGTGAAAGTCGTCTTCATCCTATCTTCAAAGTCGACCATAATCTAATTGTATCCAAAGTAACCATCCAAGAATGACATCATCTGAGATCCATTGACAGTCTGCAAGACTTCATCTAGAGAAGGAAGCGGGTAGTTATCCTTTTCAGAAGCTCTATTCAGGTTTCTAAAGTCGACACATAGCCTAATCTCCCTGTTCTTCTTACGGACTAGAACTAAGTTAGCCACCCATGTTGAATGGCAGACAGGGAAGATTATCCTTCCAGTCAATAATTTCCAAACTTCCTTAAGGATCAATGGCTCAATCAAGGCGTTGACAGGGTGCTATTTTTGTCGAAATGGATTAGCTTTAGGCTTTAGGGGAATAGTATGAGTCATTATAGTAGCATCAAATGTCTTTAGGTCTTCATATCCCCAAGAAATTGTAGAAATATCTTTCTTAAGTGCTTTCAATATGTCTTTCCTAATTGCTTCAGGGTAGGCCTTCCCTATGTATACATTCCTTTTAGGGCCAGAATCGGCCAGGTTAACTGTTTCATATTCGCCTCCTTCTTCTTCAACTGATGCCTTCTCTCGAGCCCTTGGGTCTAAGTTAAAAATTATTTCCAAGGCCACCATCCCCTTGGGAATGCTATTGCTCTTTAAATTAAGGACCCCTTCTGTATCGCAATCTTTAGGGCTCCAATCTCCTTGGTCCCTGCTGGACTCATCGATGATCTATCCTTCAAAAATGTCTGAGCTTGCTAGAAAAGCAAGAATGTGCCGATCATCATCAAAGACTTGAAATTTCTTGACATTATCAGGAACAGTTGGGGTGGACATCAGTTCCACTTAGAATCTTTTAAACTTGAAGCCTTGCATAGGTTCCAAGGTGCTTGCAATAATAGCCAATGAATTAGCTACTTGGTTTTCTTCTCTTGGGATGAGACTAATCCCAAAGGCATCAAAGTTCTCGATCAGGTTCCATACCCAATATCGATAAGTTGCTAGCCTTTTGTTGTGACATGTATACTGGCTGCGCACTTGTTTGACCACTATTTCTGAATCCCCATTGACCACCAAGGCAGTGACCTTCTTCTTGTGTGCAAACATCAGTCCTTGTGCCAGAGCTTCATATTCTGCCATGTTGTTTGTGCATCCAAATTGCAATCTGTAAGAAGCAATTTTTTTTTTCCCTTTCAGGCTGGTTAGTACAATTCCAACACCACAACTCATTTTAGATTTAGATCCATCAAAGGCGAGGGTCCACAGTTGATCATGGGTTGGAGTTGATACCTTTGAAGTTGTTATAGGTGTTTGAGTTAGATGAGCCACCATTGAGCCTGCTTGATCTTTTGTATTAGGTATAGGGAAAGGATGCTCTGTAATATCTTTAGGTATACTTTCCGATTCCACCTTAGTTGTATCATCTGACCTGTGGCTATCCTTCTAATAGTCACTTGCTTCTTTGGTTAACCCCTCAAGTTCTAGTATATTTGTGAGTGCAGGGGTGTCAAACAAACCTTGGGGTTGCCCCTCATCAATATGCTGATTTGGACACATGCCTGAGGTAGGTTCACTTTGGGAAGGAACCTCATTTAAAGGTATCCTATCTCTGGTTAGCATTATTGCTTCTTTGGCCTCAAATGAGAAGCAGCCTGCAATGGTCTCAAAGTAACTTGAGCTAGCTTCCCCAGCTTGGGCAACATGTTTCAAAATGTCCATGTAGGGTTGACACGTTAATTCAGAATGATTTTGATAATGTATCTTGCACCAATTAGGGAGCAGGAGGCTTTGTAGATCTACATCTTCTCCCAAGATCAATTGATCTTGCTATAGTTTTCTGACCAATGCTTGTTGGTTTTCATTAATTATAGGATCAGGGAACTCTGGTATTGGTAGCTCTTTAGGATCAAGAATAGAGAAGGTTAAAATTTCATCTCTTTTATACACACCTATCCTAGTTTCAAAATATGCTACCTCATTGTGACAATCATATTTAGTGATCATATGCTTGAGGCAAGGCTCACTCTCAATCCTAATCTGCGTAGGAATCCCTCTCCATGGTAGCCACATATGTGAAAAGTCAAGGGAGAGATATCCCCCTAGACTTTTCATCAAATCTCTACTCAGTAGCATACCATAGGTCTTGCGAATGTCTGCCACTTGGATATCTATGTTTGTTAGGATCCCAGGGTCAGATCCTACTTGAACATGTATGTTTCTTAATTCCCCCACCACATTAACCTTCATTTTTTCAAGTTGAATGACCTTCTTATTTGTCTGAATGGGGTCCAATCCCAACTTCTTGCATACAGAAAATGGCATAACACTACCAGAAGCTCCTGAATCTAACAGACAGTTGTGAAGGTTCTTTCCACAAATTCTTAAACTTAAAATAAAAGGGGGAGTACCTACCTTGCTTTTGTATAAGGTTGCATTCACATCCCCAACAGAAGCCACCTTGTTCTTTCCTTTCAACTTGTCGGCTTGCTCCAAGGCTTTTAGCACTATTTCCCTTTGGGCAGGGCACCACTTTAGAATGTCAAAATATGACAAAGAAGTTTTATGTTTCTGCATCTCAAAAATGATGTAAAATTGTGCACTACCTTTGAAAACATCAAAGGAATTACCCTTGTTATGGAAATCAGGCGGGCCTTGTGGTGGAGGAGGATTATTATCAGCACCTTGATTTGGAGGCACCATGTGATTAGGAGGTGTTGATGTAGTGAATGGCCCCTTACTTTGATTTTTCAGGAAGTGTCCTCCCTTCATCTAAAAAGCTTGGGCATCATATGAATCCTCCTCTGGTTCATTCTCTTCTTGCCTTGGGAATAAAGGTTCCTCTTCAAAAAGGTCATAGGTCATTGTTGTTTCTACTAGGTCACCTCCTTTTTTGGAATTGCCTTGGAAAGTTTGGGCATCTTCTTGTGCCATCTTGACCATCTTCTCCACTTCAGGGTAGTTCACCTTAGAGTGGGCTGCAGTATCATGGAGCCTGCACCAATTAGTCATAAGATTGAGGTCGGCCACATTTGCAGTGTGTGATCTCTTTTCATTTGCTTGATAGTTGTGCAAAAATCCACCATTATTGGGCCTAGTATTCCATTGTCTATTGTTATTTGGCCTTTGGTTATACCCCCTATTCTAATTTTGATACCCTTGATTAGAGAAGTTTTGGCCCTGATAACCCCTTTGGTTGTAATTGTTATGATTTTGATAATTACCCTGATTGTTGCTATTTTGGGAGGGATTCAATCGAAGCTGAGCCATGTCATTTGTGACTTGGGATAACATTTTCTTCAAGGTTTCTACCTCATTTGTAAGTTGAGTTATCTTTTCACTCTCCACACTCTTGGCCACAGGTGGCTGACCACCATAATTTGATGTTCCAATTTGGTTAAGATGACCATGGGAACTTTGAGGAACCTGTGGTTGTTGAAAGAGATCAGGAGTTCCAGTAGCGAAGAATGGAACAGGTGGTTGGGTTTGCAACTCAGACATAGGCCCATAATGTGAAGGAGACATCCCTAGGACAATGTTGAATAGAGGAGTTGAGCTATGCATATGATATCCTATTGAAGGGAAACTCCCTCCTAGACTCCCTTGTTGAGAACTGATTTGTTACTGTAGCTTGATAGCTAAATGATAGAATTTGGATAGGGAATCAATATCAGTTGGTTGATAAGTACTTTGCAGGAAAAAACTTAGCAAGGGGTCTATAACCCTAAAATATGCTTGGATAGCACTATTCTCAGTAACTAGATAGGGATCTTGCAATCTCCTATACATTCGCTGGAACCTGGTGTTGAATAAAGGCAAGGATTCACATGGCTCTTTCCTGAAGGTAGAAAATTGGTGGTATAGCAGAGCCGGATCCACATAGACCCTTAATTGATTGATGAAAGCATTTTCCAAATGTGTCCAGGTCAAAATGGAACCTTGAGGAAGATTAAGGTACCAGTTGTATGCCATATCCCCTAAGGAGTAAGGGAACAATCTACAGACCACATCATGGTGAGCTATTTGAGCTCTGGTACAAGCATCCTTGAAAGCCTGTATGTGCTCTTCAGCACTACATGATTTACCATGGATGTACTTGGGGCAGAATCTTTCAGGGTTCTTAGGCATGTCGTGGAAACCTCCAAGGATAGTCCCTAATGGAGAGGGATTATTCTGAAAGAATGCCATTGGTGGGGGTGGTGGTGGTTGAGCCAGCTGTTGTATGGATTGAATCAACTGTGATGACAATTGAGATGAATTGGATGGTGGATTAATGGGTATCCATTGGGGTATTGGTGAAAATCCTGGTGGAGTGAGTGGAGGTGATAAGGGTGGAATAATGGTTGCCCCAGCCTTATGATTCTTGTGTCTTGTCGGGGTCTTGAGTCTATGAAAGATGATGGATTCCCAATTGATCAAAGAACTATGTGGGGCCGTTCTGGGGAGAAAAACCCAGTTTTATCCAGCTTTCCCTTCTAGGCCCTCTTTCTAGCACTAGTCTTTGTTGACGTGTGTTTTGGCACAGCAACAGGCAAACATAATATTGCTACTCTGTTTCTCCTGAAAGAGAAAGATAACACTTGGATGTCTCAGCTCCCAAGGTCTTTGTAGTTGGGTCTTAACCATGCTCAGTGGTCAATGTAACAGTAATATTCAAGGGCCCTACTGGTATGGGCTTCTGGATTGTTTTAAGACCAAACATGAATTTAAACCTACTTTAACTGGGGTTTTTAAAGAAACATAAAAAGATAGATCAAGGTTTTCGTACTGAAAAGAATGATATTTTATCTAACTTAACCAAAATTATTACCTTTCCAAGAATTGCTAACTAAAATTGAAGAACAAAATTAACTTGTGATTAACACATAGTTGCATCCACTCACAGTGCTGATTTTAACAATTGATTATAGATTACCATTTAAGAAAAACACAACATGAGATTTCATTCCTTGAAAGCTTTCAAAATCAAATGATTAAATTAAGCTAAATACCGTTCTAGAACACACTATGAAGTAGATTCGAATCTGGTTGCTTCTACTGTGGGTGAGACAAATAAGAAACATTTACAAATCTGGCACAATCACCAGTGTACAAAAAACCTGTGTCTTCAGACTACTTCCATCTACACTCAGGAAACTAGACAGATACATTACTTTCTCTGCTGAATTCAACTCCTAACTAAGAAGACAAAAGAAGCTCCCTTTACAAAGAAACAGGATGCAGTTCTTGTCCCCTCTATCCTGACTTTTCTTTCTAACTTCTAACTCTTCTATTCTTCTCTCCTGGTTCTAAAAGTCCTAATTCTAAAAAAAAGAAGACCCTTTTACCAAGAGGCAAGAATGCCATATATACACCCCCTCCCGAAAAGAATGTCAGCCGCTGTTTTTAGGGTTTACAAAATATCCGTGGTGTGAGAGGGTTGGCGTCCAGATCTTTGAAGAAAGTCGGTTCTGTATTAAATTCAAATCCCTATTGTCCATGTCAGTGAAGATTGTCTCTTGGAATGATCTGTAGATCTTTTGCAGCTACCACATTTATTTCTAGCCTCCGTGTCCCTTTTTTGAACTCCAACGGAGCTACTTTGAGTGCCCTAAAATATCACCATTAGTTCCGAGCTACCCCTGGCAGTAGATACCAGCTATCCCTTTGACTCACGACTTCCTTCTTCTTTGGCTCTCTTCCCGCTTGAGATCGGTCCCTCTACAAATTGTCGAAGAGAATAACTTCCTTCGCCGAGACGCCACACCGAGTTGCATCCTTTCGCCGAGAGCCTATTTCACTTCGACGAGACCCTACACTGTTGGCTAGAGTTCCTGGTGAGTTCATCCCAGTCATACCGATGCCTTCTTCATTTGGCAGGCCCATTCTGCATCGGTAAGACCCTTTTGGGTTGGTGAGACTTCGCAGCGCCCCTTTCTTTTCTCCCCGAGTTCATTCCTATCCCCTTGGGCTCGATCTCTTTCCATTTTGGTGAGACTTTGTTTGGTCAGTGAGACGTTATGCCATGCTCAACATGTTATACTGAAGGCACAAAATATGTTGGCGGGACCCTATCCCTTCGGATGGACATTACTCTGAACTTAGATCCTTTGGCGAAACTCCCTCAAGAGATATCTTCAGATAAATATCTTGATCCTGCAAAACATATTCCTCCATTACTCAAAGGAAACTAAAATATATCATTAGTTATCATGTCTATAATTTTATCAAAAAGAAACACCACTCTGGCGGAGGCGAAACCAAAACTGAAATGGGAACACACTTCCCTTTTAAAACCGGCAATGGTGGGACCAAATCTGGACTGGGACCGAGAAGCATAAATTAGACAAGTCCTGACGGAATTGGGATCAGAACAGAACTCGAACCAGAAAATTTTTCAAGTTTCAGGGTTCGGTTCCTATTCTGGTTCTGAGTACTCCGAAAAAAATGAAAAAGATGCGCAAGGTAGGAAAAGACCAAAGTGGCAGAACCGGGATCGGGGAAGAAAAAGACAACAAAACTTGGAAGGAATTCCAAGTTCGGAATTTGATCTGGTTCTAGGCCCGCCAAAATAAAAGAAAGAGATTCCTAGGGCCGAAAACATCCAAGGCACAAGACACAAAAAATGAACCAAAGAACAACAAAGGAGAGAGAAAAGCAAAGAGGTGGAGTTGGGGCCAGGATGGAACTTGAATGAGAAACTTTGAAGAAAGTTTAACCTTCTGATTCAGACCCAGACCTGTCTCTGAGAAAGAACAAAAGACGAAGACAAAGAACCATCATAACTGGAACCGGGGACGAAACAAGGCCTAGACTTAGAAGGAATTTCGAAGTCTGGTATTGGTTTCGGTTTCGCTTCCGACATAACTTAAAGGAAAAAAATGCCTAAGGCAGAAAACCAAAGGCCAAAGGGAAAAGACAAAGGGGGACCCATTTTGTTCTAGAATAAAATGGGGTGGTTATGCAAGGCATAACACAACTATTGTCTTCATTGGCCTCATGTAGTTGGGAAGTACAAAGAAAAAATGGAGCAAATTGAAACTGAACTGAACAAGGTTGGTCTAAATTACATGTTTCAGGATCAGGATGGTGCAATCAAGAAAGGAATTCAAGGGTTGCAGTCTAAGCATGCTAAAGCTGAAATTAGCAAAAACAAGCTTGTGGACACTTCCTGGAAAGTGAAGGACCTAACCGAATGTAGACTGGAGCATCTAATTGAGGTTCTGAGGAAAGGAGAGAAATTGGAAGAAGCCATCACAATCCCAAAATCCCTCATCAAAATTATCAACCAGACATCTAAGAACAACATGATCATAGTCATTGGGATTACAATAGAAGCTTGGAAGAAATTTCTTCCGGAGATGAAAGATAAGTACAAGATATTTTTTTGACTTGAGTAGCAGTTGTATTTCTTCAGATTTTGATCCAATTTTTGAATTAGCAATATTTTGGATACATTTCAAAGGGGGAGATCAAAAATATGTTTGTCATTGATGTCAAAGGGGGAGAGAGAGAAATGAAAAATTCCTTATCATTCTCAGGGGGAATTGTGTTTTTGAAATTTTGAACTTTGGCAGCGCAATCATATTGGTACTAACACTTAGTCATTTTTCACTAAGTGTTGCCATCAATGCCAAAGGGGGATATTTTTGGCATATGGCTTCTAGTGTTGTCATTGATGGCAGTTCAGGATTTGTTCATACCGATAGGCAAAGTGAAGAACATGGTATTACCAGAAGATAGAATGAAGAATAGGGTATACAATTAGTATGTTGATCTGTATGCTTCACTGGATTATCTTTTTGAGTTGTGGATCTCGGGGAAGGTTTTTAAGCATCTATAATATCCTATTATCAATTTTTTTGATCACATTAATCAATGTACAAGTTTGGAGATCCGATTGGACATCTTTATGTTCATCAGTGTTTGGAGGCTGACCTGATTGATATAATGTGTCACGGATATTCAAGGAGAAATTATTCAAATTTTTTAGTGTTTGAACATTTAGATTTGGGTCCAAGCTAAGTTATGGCCAACCTTTGTGGGTGCACATTAAATGTTATTCATGGATTGAACCAAATATTGGAAAATATTTCATATTTTGTTGAAGCCGACCTAAAGCGATTAAATCCTTGGTAGCAGATATATATAAGAGATCAGTTAATTCATTTTGGTGTGTGTGTGGTATGTTTGAAGAGTGTTGAAACATATTGCAAATATCAGAAGGGTAGTAGAGTGATTATGCATAGTTGCATTTGTGCATAAAGGGTTTTTGAGATGTGAATGTTAGCAGAAAGAGCAAAAGAGCAGAATCAGTTAGAAGGTTAGAAAGGCGATTGTTAAGCTTCACCGAAACTATTCTTAAGAATTAGAAAATGCTACTTAATAGTTCATCCACTCCAGAAAACTTGTAAATCTATGTAAGACAATGTGTCTTCTTTGGGAAGTGAGCCCTTTTATATTTGAGTAGTGAGCTCTAGTTAGTGTGCCTGAATGCATGTGCATTCCCCTTTTACTCTATACTTTTAACATAGTATAAAATTATGGATTAACCTCCATCGTGGCTTTTCCCCTAATAGGGTTTCCATACAAAAATCTCGGTGTTATGGTGTTATGATTGTTTCATTTATGTGCTTGCTTCTTTATTTTTGTTAAACTGTTGTAAATGGTTAAGATCAAGTTTATAATACTAAATATTGTTGAACACTGATTCACACCCCCTCTTAGTGTTCCTTGAGTCCAATAGGTATGGGTTTGATATGGTCCTTTGGGGATCACCTAGTGAACACCTGGCTTCACGAGCCCTTGTGAGTGTGTGTTTTTTTTGCATAGTGGACAACACGTTCCACTTGTAAACCTCTTTCAACCTAGATCCAATCCACCACATTGGATGACCAATTGAAGCTTGATCCATTATAGTTTTCCTTTTTCCTTTTTCTTTTTCCTTTTTCCTATCTTTGATGGTGTATGTTTGCAATCTAATTATGGCTTCATACATCATCAACAAGTGTGTTCTTTTGTGCTTATATTGGTTTTCCATAGGATCTTGATCCTAGGGGCTTGACCACCCTCTTGATTATTGTCATTCTATCTTACTAGCATGCATACATTGTAACCCCTCTTGATTGCATGGTTGGCTACTTTAGTGTGAGTTTGGAGCAAGTTCATCCTCTCACTAAAGTGGGGGCTAAATGTAGTGTAGTAAAATGAATACCCTTGCATTTTCACACTTGTTTGGGCCTACCTTGCTTTATTTATGCTTCTTTGTGGATTAATTGGTCCTATTTTGCATTTACAAGCCCTATGAATTATACTTTTCTGGCTAATCCCACCATTCTCCAATGCATAAATGACAATTTAATGATTTCATTGGAGTGTTCCTAATTTTTGGGTCGAGACTAAAATTCCACCTAGGGCATCTTTGTCCCCCCAAGGTCTTGGGACCCTAATTCTGAGATATCTAGATTGGGCCCCTTTTTGGTGTCTGTGCACCAAGTTTTTATGACTTGGGACTAAGATGCCACCTAGGGAGTCAGTCCTCCTTGAGCCTTTTTTGAGATTTCATTTCAAATTCTAGTAGGATTTAGCCTCCTTTATTTAATGAATTCATATGTCAGCTTGGTGTGATGTAATTTTAGGATATTAAGCATAAGTAAGTATAAATACAAGGTTCCTTCTCTCATTTTCTCCTATCAAGATGCCTAGCAATCTAATAAGAAATCAAGTCTTTTGTGAGAGCATTCAAGAGCATTCTATCAAGAATTTGGAGCCATCATAAAGATTCAATCATCATATCAAAGAGATTCTTGCATCATGTGTGTTATTGTGTGAACATTTGTAATGTAGGGTTTTGATTCAAGCAACCAATTCAAGATCATTTCTTTTGTGCAAGATCCATATCCATTGTAGCCATTGCACAAAAGTTTGTAGACTTTGCAAGGGTTTGGTAAGTTGTAGAATTACATATTCATTCACAATTTCCTTCATTATTTCTATTTCATTTCAAGGTTTAATTACCAACAAGGGGTTTGACCAAGGAAAACCCCCATTCACTAACAAACAACAAGTTTTTCCCATCTTGCATATTTGTGATTGCAGATCTATGTTGAATCCTTGAAGATCACTTGGATTGCAAAGTTGTAAAACTTGAAAAGTTGTATTTCAAAGTTGTCATCTTTATGAAAACTCATCTACAACCCATATTTGAAAGATTTAGAACCTGAGGTCAAAAAGGAAGCAAGTGTAGACCTTAAGTCTCGATATCACCCTTAGAAATTCTTGAAATTCAAAATGGGACTAATATGCCACATTGGGAATTTAGTCCTCCTGAGCATATTTTTCAGAGATTCCTTTAGATTTGGTTCTGACATTGGAAGACTCCATATTTCTCCAAAAAATAGTAGCGGGACTAATACACCATCTTGGGTGTCTTTTTCCTCCTTGACATTTCTGGATAGCTTCTTTGCATTTCCAAAATCCTCACAACATCTCTAGCCTTCCTAGGTACACACATCCTAACTACTAGTTTCATAATTTTCTATTATATCTTGTCTTTCTAGGTCAATTAGCATTCATTTGCATATCACATTGTGTTTTCCAACATTTTCTTTTCCAAGAATTTTCTTGGTGGTGAACCCCTTTTAGTTGAAAGAACCCCCTCCTAGGTCCTCCTCATTATGAATTGACTCACCTTGTGAGGTTGTTATTCAATCCAATTAGGACTCCTAGGACATTATTGAGAGAATTTCATGTGGAGAAATGATAGATATTTATATCCCCCCTTCCTTTTTCACAATTATTTAGTGTTGTGGATCATATGGTTTTCATGTCACATGAAATTCAGCCTTGTTTAAGTTATGTACTTTGTAACATTTTAACTTTCATGTTATTTAAGTATCTACTCTTGGATATCACATTTAAATACATTCTAGTAATTGATCATCCAATTATAACAAAAAAATAGTGTGTTATGGGAAACAATTGAATTGATTTTGGCTATTAAAAAATTAATTCACCTCCCTCAATTTTTTTATACTCCAAAACTCTATTGCTATACTGCATACCCCTTCATCAAACCATTGTAGGGTTACAGGTTACATATTGCCATATTGCTAGCACAAGTTTAAACCTCCACGGTGTTGCGATGCACTGCCATATCGCCAGTTACCATATCACTGATCCTTCATCAAACTGCTATAGGCTAGTAGGTTCTATGTCACCATACCGTAGATTCCCCTCACGGACTATCGCAGGGTTGTGGGAATCCCTTGTTCTTTATGCCAAACTGATAATCATGCCTTCATACTATGAAGAGTAAAAGATACATTGGATTTTTGGGTGTCAGCTTATGCACATCCTTCATACACCATACTCCATTCCTTTGAACACAAAGGTAAGATGTATACATGAAGTCCAAAGTCCAAAATAGGCTAGATTTAGTGGATTTTTCTTCATCACTCTGGGGGACTCGGTAAGAGGTATTACTGAGGCCTGATGCCTGAAACCTACAGACTTAGCACAAATTTGACTAAGTCTTCTATGCCTTCTTTCTTCAGCAAGTGATATATGGTAAGCCTGAGGTCCGAGACCCAAACATCTGCAATCTCTTCAACTCTTACACAATAGTTTCAAGCAACCTTCCAGAGTCAGTCCATTGACATTGTTAGAAGATTAATCTTTACTTGGTAAAGGTTATTCTTTAATTGTAATTATTTATTAACTTGTAGGAATATTCTAAAGGAATCCCTACAAGTATTTTGTCTCTTTTTTTCATCTCATACATGTGTGAGGATGGCTTATTTTTAATTCCTTTATTGAGGAATATTTGTAACCACCTCCTTAAGAGGTGACACTTTGCACACACATAGATGAATGGTGGCATTCATTGAGTTGGGAGTTACATTCTAACTCCTTCTCACCTCTACTTATTGAGGTGCATCTCCTCTCATTCTTCAAGACTCATGCAAGCAAGCTAAAGCTGAAGCTCTCTCTCTTTGTATTATTCTTTAGGAATTTTTCCTCCATTCATAATATTGGGGTTTTTTCTTTTTTTTCCCCTTATCAAATTCTTGTGTCTCTCTTGCTTTGGTGGCGCTTGGTTTGTCTACTTCAATCTATTTGGTAATATCTTTCCTTCAAACAATTGCTCATTTATTAGTTCTTTCCATTGCTCTTTTTCGGTGCTGCCACAATAGTGGTTTACAATTTCTAAGAGGAACTAATTTTTGTTGAAATCACATATTTTTAGAAAATATAATGATTTAAGCCTTAAAAATTTCCATTTTAAGGATTCCAATTGAAGAGGGTTTAATCAAATCACCTTAGATCAAACCCCCTTGGATAGAACCTCACTAGTTTTAAACCATACCTATAAATGAGTCTCCTTTACACCTATCAAAATGCTGATAAAAAATAACTTTTGATTTAGCTTTTGGGGGATCAAATGAAAACATTTAAAATTTATTTCAAATGATTATGGTATAACTCAGAATGAGCTATCTAGAAAATATAATTTTAATATGTTTTAGTTTTGTTATGTATTTGGTTTTTTAGTTTTATTAAACATAGGTTTTTCATCGAAAATGAATGTCTTTGTTCTTCACATGTGGAAAAATAGTAGATTATCAAATTTATTTTTTGAAAAATATGAGTGCACCAAATATTGAAGTCCCTGATCCAACAAAAATAAATAAATTGAATTTTGACATATACAAAAAAAGTTATGCATTATACGGTCGCGTTGTGTCTGAATTGTAATTAGTTTGACTTTGAAACTTTATTAAGGAAAAAAATTAAATAAAAAAATATATAACCAAGTGGAAGCACTAGATATCAGAGTTACAAATCTAAATTTGAAAGAATTAGAATTTTATCCTTCATGGAAAAAAAGTTATGCGTTATACGGTGTGCGTCACTTTTTTAAAATGTTGTTTTCTGAAAAAAACCAATTTTCATGGGAGATGGAAAAATAAGTGCAATTTGATTCCAAATTTTTTGAAAAAACTATTTTCAGAATCTACAGACAAAATTTGATGAGACTCTAGTTTGCACCATCTTCAAATTCCTCACGGTTTAGCCGCTATAGGTGCTTGAATGTGAAGATTTAGTTAAAAATAATAACTTCAGTGTCCAGTTTAGCCAAAAAATGTAAACCACTATTTGGCTCAAGTGTATTCTGGAGCTTCTAGTTCACTCAGAGACAAACACTAGTCTCCCCTCTTCCTCACTACGCTCTAACTCAAACTTTGCAAAATTGTGATTTTGGTGTTGAAGGAAGAGCTTGACATCTTCAACACCAATAAATTGACCTTCACTCAATGTAGAATGTAGAAATCACAATGCAGAAAGTAGAAGTTGAAACCAGAGAAGCTGGGAAAAAAATGTCACAGCAAATCCCATCATAAACCTAGTTTACATTTTAAATAGGGTACGAACATCCATCAACAAATGATAGAAGGGGGAGGGGAGGCGCATATATAGATTTCCAATTTCCATTTTTTTTATTTTTTTCTTTTGGCCAAAATCATGGCAAGCGACCTAACTCACGTTTCTACACAATTGAGATTCCACAACCTTTGCCAACACCCACTCTACCCTATAGATATATATGATGATGTGGACGCATGGATAGGGCTCGTGAACTATTTTTTAGAAGATTTCCCCACTTTTCATTCGTTGGAACAACTTAGCAATGGGCATCTGCCTCCTCCATAGCTTCATGGACTGAGATGCTGAGAATAGACACCTTTGCAGTCCTTGAAACAGAATTGAAAATCACATTGGGTTCGATGTCCTGATGTGGACTTACGTTGTGAAACTGAAATCTCAAGAAACATCTTGACTAAACTAGACATAGGGAGTTTCAGGAAAGAATATTGTCCTTCATCACCTGTCCATTCTGAATCTATTCATTTCATCTAGGAAGCGCCCTCAAAACAGCAGAGATAAATCATGATTCACCTCAAGATGCAACGACCCTTTGAGATATGCATATGGGTATCCCACGCTTGGGAGCAGGGAGAGTAGCTTCCTCAGTGACAAGCTTTTCCTATCCCCTCTTGTCATCGAATCCCCTTGCCTATTTTTCTTCTTTGTATTAGCTACCTTCTCTTCTTCTTTTTCCCTCCTTGCAACATAATACATACCTCTTTTTTCATTTTCCCCAACTTCTACGCATCCCCCAAGCATGTCGTATCAAGAATCCTCAACACCCTCACCAGGACTCAAGATTTTTTTTGTTTTCCTTCTGCAAAATCATCATCCTTCTATGCAGAGATAGAGAGGGTCCATCCCTATTTTAGGGCGCCCATACCTGCGCCCTCTGCCAATCCGATGACTTTGGCCGTTCTCCCACCTACTCCGCCTGATTTCCATAATGAGAATCAACCTCGTTAGGAAGATTCTACATCCACCAAAATGTTTTTTCCCCCCGCCATTAATGTCATTGCAGATGTTTTTTAAATGTGATCAAGACGAGTTTGATTTTTTAGCCCCAAAAAGGAGTCATCCTGTTTCTTCTTAGGAAACTCTAATCCCAGTTATTGTTTTCTCTTGCCATGTTTAGTGGTATGAATGCAAGAACTGATTTGAATGAATGTGATAGTTCTTAATTCATTTTCAGGCTCTGTAAATGATCATTTCACTATTACATAAGGAAGAATAAGGAAGAACATTGTATGGTGTTGGATTATTAAGTATTCTCAGGGATTTGGTATTGATTTTCATGCATTTGAATCTTCACATAGGCAGTCATATATTTCTTTGCAATTGTGTTCTTTTGGTGAGATTGAGACTATTGGGATTTTACTTTCTATCTTGTTGGCCGTACATCCTACAAGCAGGCCATACCATCATAGCAGTGTATACTTTGTGCTTTTGCTTGGAATTTTCCCTTCAAACTTGGCATAGGAGGTCTGTATTTGTTTGCAGATTCAAATAAGAGTTTAGGGTGGATTCACTGCTGCAACAACCTTCAGCTTGGCTGTACAACAAAATAGAGGAAAGTGGGCTCCATTTGGACTAGTTCGATCTCCTTTATGGCTTTTATCTCATTCATTATTCGTGTCTAGGGTTGTAAAACACATTTTTACATCTCTTTGAGTGAGATCATTCATTTGTATACAATTTGGAGGTGATTCATGGTACTTATATTGCTGGTCCACGTATAGCGGACATACAAAGTTGAAGAAATGCAAATGGGTATTGTCACTATAATTCATTTTGAGTGATTTTATGAACTAGGTCATTGTTATTTTGTGCATATCTATTATAGTTGGTTTTTCTTATGCAATGTACTTTTTATTGTGCATATCTATTATAGTTGAAGATATGCCTTTAGTTGGGTTTTCTTATGCAATGTACTTTTTATTGTGCTCAGAGTTTGTTGGGTCTTTTGTTGCGAATATTTTTTATTTAACAGAAGGCATATTCCACCTTATCTTACTTCTTCCTCAACAAGCTTTTCCTTGACATTGTAACTTATTTATTATCTCAATTCTTGTGATTTTCCCCCTTCCCTTCAAGATACTGCCAGAGTATATCCTGCTATCGGTGTAACCATTGCATAAGAAAAACCAAATATTAATAGAGAAAACTTAAATACAACAATATTAAAAATGTTTATAAACAATTATCATCACAATTAAAATAAATCCATTATAACTTGAAATAATAGTTAATAATAATTGTCACCATAATAATAAATTATAAGCTATGAAAAGCAAGTATATATACCAGTAATTTAATGCTATATTTTGAATGATTTTGGTCAAAGGCCAAATCCAAGTATTGGGCCTACTATTTTACTGCCATTAACATGAATATCAAATAGACTATTCTCGTTAAACTCGACATAGTACAAACATAATCGCATATAATAGCTCCTACATTTTAATTTTAGGAAGAGGTCATATAATTTTAAGAGGAAAATATATGTATATAAAGAGAACGTTTGATGAGGAATATATATATATATATAACACTTACATAATTTTCAAGCGAATGCAATTTACAAGTGTATAGCCAGATTCCACAACTCTGCCAACATCCTACCTGCCTACACCAAAATGGGCACTTTAGAATTGCATGTGAAGATGCTTTAAAGAATTATGGAAAGAGTGTTTTTGGTAGATCTTATAGCTGCAATGCTTTGGTAGATGTGTATGCAAAATGTAGATGCATAGACGAGGCACGCGAACTGTTTGACCAAATTCCTCGAAGGAATGTGATCTCAGGAATTGCAATAATTGCAGGATATGCACAGAATGGATTTGTTGGAAAGGCCTTCAAAACTCTTAAGAAAATGCAACTGGTCAGTATAAGGCCAATCTCCTAACACTTTCCATAATGGGAGCTTTGAAACAGGGTACGAACATCCATCAACAGATGATAGAAGGGGGAGGGGAGGCGCATATATAGATTTCCAATTTCCATTTTTTTATTTTTTCTTTCAGCCAAAATCATGGCAAGCGACCTACCTCACGTTTCTACACAATTGAGATTCCACAACCTTTGCCAGCACCCACTCTACCCTAGTAGATAGATATGATGATGTGGATGCATGGACAGGGCTCGTGAACTATTTTTCAGAAGATTTCCCCACTTTGCATTTCTTGGAACAACTTAGCAACGGGCATCTGCCTCCTCTGTAGCTTCATGGACTGAGATGTTGAGAATAGACACCTTTGCAGTCCTTGAAACAGACTTGAAAATCACATTGGGTTCGATGTCCTGATGTGGAATTACGTTGTGAAGCTGAAATCTCAGGAAACATCTTGACTAAACTAGACATAGGGAGTTTCAGGAAAGAATATTGTCCTTCATCACCTCTGCATTCTCAATCTGTTCATTTCATCTACGAAGTGACCTCAAAATAGCAGAGATAAATTGTGATTCACCTCAAGATGCAACGACCCTTTGAGATATGCATATGGGTATCCCACTCTTGGGAGCAGGGAGAGTAGCTTCCTTAGTGACAAGCTTTGCCTATCCCCTCTTGTCATCGAATCCCCTTGCCTATTTTTCTTCTCTATATTAGCTGCCTTCTCTTCTTCTTTTTCCCTCCTTGCAACATAATACATACCTCTTTTTCATTTTCCCCAACTTCTACGCATCCCCCAAGCATGTCGTATCAAGAATCCTCAGCGCCCTCACCAGGACTCAAGATTTTTTTTTGTTTTCCGTCTGCAAAATCATCATCCTTCTGTGCAGAGATAGAGGGGATCCATCCCTGTTTTAGAGCACCCATACCTATGCCCTCTACCAATCCGATGACTTTGGTGGTCCTCCCACCTACTCCACCTAATTTCCATAATGAGAATCGACCTTGTTAGGTAAATTCTACATCCACCCAAATGTCTTTCCCCCCCGCCATTAATGTCATTGCAAATGTTTTTTTAAATGTGATCAAGACGAGTTTGATTTTTTAGCCCTAAAAAGGAGTCATCCCGCCCGTCGTACGAGGACATCAGAGCACCCACAAACCGGCAGCAGAAAATTGGACATCAGACGAATCCGGTGGGATTTTCCTTTTGGGTTTACTTGCACTCCCTATTCCTTCTAGAATTATTTAAAGTTAAACAAATTTCCTATTGAAAATATTATAAAGAATGATGTACATTCACTTCAAGCTCTATGAAATGCACTCCAAACTCTCTAGATGCAATCTAGAACTTTTATATTTAAAAATATTGTGTAATTTCAACAAAACACCATTGTTTTTTTACATTGTATTTAAGTTTTTAATAGATATTTAGCCGATAGGCTATTATGGGTGGGAAATCCCACCGGAATCGTCAGCTATCGGATGCCATGAATCATCTGGGGAAAGCCTCTGATGTTGAGAATTGTCTGGGAAAGCCATCAGAATTGCATTAAATGAGAATTGCTGGGCGTTGGAGGCATTGAAGGGAGATGGTAAATAAAACATCTACAGAGAACATAGGGGCCATGTTCCATTGACAGCCGCAATTAATGATAGGAATGGCGTTGTTAATGAGGATGGCGTAGGGTATGGTGGGAAGATTGGTCCTGCTTTTATGAGGAATGGTGTGCCTTGTTTAAGATCCACATTTTGCATGCATGTCTGCTAGGGTAGTTGCAACTAAATCTGACAAAAGACCTCAATCTTTTATGCTGGAAAAAGGTTGCGAGGCTTGCTTTTCACACATGCCAATTGCATTTGCTTGAAAGTGGCTGAGCCTCTTCAATAGATCTCCAGATGGATTCTGTTAAAGGTGTGTGTTTTTTGGCCCTGAGGCTTAGAAATTTATGCAGTTTATATCTGTAGTACTGTAGAATAATGACTTGTTTTGGCTCCAGTATGTTTTTGATGGCTTGCCTTCCGTTCACTTTGTCTTTGTGCTTATAGTGGTTTGCTTTCAATTACTGCAATGGAAAGTGCTGCGAGAGCTCTGAAAGTGCTCAGAGTAAACAAAATGCAAACCCCTGGGGTTTCTAATAACGTGAGTTTAAATATCGACTCTAGCCTTAAGTATTTATGTAGAATAGAATGATTTGGATCCATTTCGAGCTTATGTGAAAGAATTTCAGCAGTGTATTCTTTAGTGGTGTAAATTGTCAACTAGGTTTCTTGCATTTTCAAGATCTGAAGATTGAGTTTGTGAGGGATTGGTACAAGGCCGAACTTTAGAGCAAGTACTTTCTTTTGACAATGCAACAGATGCTAATATTTAGTCTTCCTTTTGATAGTGCAACATACGTTAACATTTAGTCTTCCTTTTGACAGTGCAGTAGACGTTAATATTTAGCCTAAGTTTGAGCTTGAACTGTACAATTTTACACTGATGTTTGAATATTTTAGGTTTAATCGACTTGTGTGTTTTTGACAACTTTGCAAAGTTTAGCAAAATTATTTTGATTCAAGGTTTCAAGATTTAAGAGATGCAACAACTAGGGAAAATAGTGGCCAAATATCCAGAGAAAATGGCTATCAAACATTATCTTTTATAGTCAAGGTTTATGTTAATTAAAAATTTAAATTGAAACTACTGTAACGAGCATAGCTTAATATTTTCTTGTTTTCCATTCTATTGTTGGCTCAAAGAATTCTGTAAAGGTGAAAATTCTTTGTTAGAAGATTTAGTGAATAAAGCAAAAGCTTCGGTTAAAATTTCCTTTCAGTGTGTTGATGGTCAGAGGATCGACTTTCAGTACGGAAAACCAGTCCAAATTCAAATCGAAACCTTTGATATTGTTCAAATGTCTTACAATGAAGGAGGCATATAAATATAGCATGATCATTACAGACTATTGTATGCCGGGGATGAAAGGCTACGACCTTCTCAAGAAGCTCAAGGTTCAACTAATTCTTCACAATTATAAATTAATTGCTGATTTCTTCCTCCATTTTCTCACCATCTCCAGGGATTTTTAGGTTTTAATTTAACAACATGCCTTTATTTTGTGTACCTATAGGAAATTAAAGGATTGAAGGATATATCGGTTGTGATGATGTCATCTGAGAATGTACCTCACTAGATTCAGAGGTAAGAGGAATCTTTGCACTATTATATGGTGTCCCCTGCCTTGATAACTTTAGAGAAGAAAATGACAGATGAAATCAATGCAGGTGCATGGAGGAAGGAGCCAAGGATTTTATCATAAAGCCTGTACAGTTAGAGGACATTTAGAAGCTGATAAGCCACATCAAGTTAGAACAACCTGTTACTAATAATTCTAGTGCCAATGCTACCATTGCCAGTGCCTGTAAAAGGAAGAGGCAAGAATCTGAGAGGCGAGTAAGACCTCACATTGGTGGCATTGCAGTGGTGTAAATTTCTCTATAAATTTTTTGGGGGAAAAGCTGAATCTGAATAAATCTATCCTCGACAACTAAAGCTGTGAAATCCTTTACAGATATACCGCAATAAGAATATAACTAGAGGAGCTATTGAAGTTGGTTACACCGATAGCAGGATATACAGTGACAATACATTAAAGGACGGGAAAAAAGCGCAAAAAAATCTTAATTTCTTTTCATAAGACTAACTATTTAGGAAAATACAAAGTGTTTAAAAATAATATATTTTTATTAATTATTTATGTAGAAATCAAATTCTCTTTATCACAATGGATGCAATTAATGTTTCTTTTCAAGTATGTCACTCAAGCTTAATCTTTATCACAACATATTTGGTAAGATATGGGATGCTAGTTGAGTTATTTGTACACACACAATCACAAAGATGTTCAAAGATGGGTAAACAATCAAATTCAAGTGACTAATGGCTACATAAAGATATACATAGATGAATGATATAAAAATAAAGCAAATGCATAAAAGTGTTTCATATAAATAAGAACTAAACTCATATAAATAAATACATATAAAAATAAATACAATACAAAAATAAAAAACCAACCTTCATTTAAAATTATACCATTTAATAATATAAACATTTATTAAAATGTTTCTTCAAACATACATACAAATTTCAGCATTAAAAAATAATATTACCTTTAACCTATTTCATTATTTTATCTATGCAACTGGCGCCATTTTTGATCGATTGTCAATAGAAATTAATGATAACATCTTATATTCTTCTCATTAAAATACATAATGTCAAATTCAATTTGTGCACACCTATTGACATGACAATCAACAACTCTGCTCATAAAAACCGTTCCTTAACTAATGTTGTTCCTTTGGAGAAATGAGGAGGAACCACCTGCATATATCTAAGATTAACTCCTCCACAACACAAATTAATGACAATTAAGCCACTAGCCAGACAACAATTTGGATAAAATTAGTTACTTTGATGAATAAAAAAGTCAAGAATTAAATGTGTAAATTTGTTTTTTATCGACGTATCCAATCACACTCCTGATTCACTGTCCAAATGACAAGAATTTACACAGTTAATTCCAAATGCATTTTTTCTCATCTTAATGGGACTCCAGAAGGCAGAAGAGTATTAAGGAAGCCAAGCTGCATTTCCTAAATAACTTCAACTTAAATTTGTAGGCACCTACCGAGCAGTGATGTTTGCTGACATTTTTAATAAAGAAAGCAAGTTAAAAACAAAGCTTATTAAAGACACAATAAAAAGAAAAATTATTTCAGAAGGAAAAAAAATGTTTAAGAAAGAGTAAACAAACCATGTTTATTAAAGAATGTAAAGCCAATATAGTTTCTTTCAGTTGAAAGAACCAGAACATACCATCTGTTCAAACCATAGTAAGATACCATCCATCTCAAGACCATTGGTAGATGCCATCCATCTCGAGACCATATCTTCCTGATAAGGGTCAGCCATCCATGAGACCTACATTGTCATAACAAAGGTTATCTTTCCATGGGAAAGTAAATAAACGCATTGTACTATCATATATTTATAGGACACAACATCTACTTTGCACCTTGCAACAATTTATTCAAAAAGGTCATCATCGCAAATTATAAAGAGGTAGTGAATCACATGGTTGAATGAATGGCTTTAATGCTCTTGCTCTGGATAACTACAACAATATACATCCTCCTACTAGGTGGTAGAGCTTGCAAAAAGGCCCCTCTTTCATAATGTATACTCTACTGAAATGCCATGTTGAACTGAGATTCTCCCAGCCTTTGTATCTACAAAAGTACAGACATAAGTTTACAGATGATTCTACGCAAGGAAAAAAGTGGGTTATCAAACAAATAAGAAGTGGATTAAGGATTTTTTCCAAAAAAATATCAGAGCCAGGGAGCTGGACTTTTACTAAATTTCTAGACACATTAACGGTAAATAAAAAATCAAAAACAAAAAAGGCCGCCATGAACACAAAATTAAAATTTTGAGAAGGAATTTATTAGAAGAAACCCTTACCGTTGGTGAAAGCACAAGTTAACAGGGCTAGGAGAAAAAGATTTTTTGGGTGACTATGCGAGTAATAGTACAGAGGAACCACCACTGCAACAAAGAATTCACAAAAATATGAGAATTTGAAAGAAATATTGGCTTATACAGTGGATTATAAAGAAATATCCGACTTACTGATGAAGGAGAAAATGATTAGGAATATGTATAATCCAAGACCGGCCGGAGTGGAGACAAAGAAGTGAGCAACAGGGTGAACAAAGACAATTACAGTGGCCACAACAATGGTGATCAACAACTGCAGGCTCAAAATTGTGTAAATTTTTCTTATGAAGCCCAATAAGGGGCATTTAATCAGCATGCCTCCCTCTTTTTCTGCTTTTTTTTCTTTTGGATTGGCGTCCGTATTAAATGTATGTCTGCCAATGTTGCAGTTAATAAGCATGGCACCCCCTGCTCACCCCCATACTTCTGTCCACTTTCCCACGTGAATGAAGTATCTTTAATTTTTTAGCAGCGGAAAACTTAAACCGGCAACGAAAAATCGGACATCAGACGAATCATGACATACTACAAATATAATCTAACAATTAATAGATATCTTCTTCCGTTAAGTTAGTAAGTTTGATGAAGGTGTTACTTTTCAATCACCTAGTTCACATCTGAGAACAGGAAGTTTAAAGTTTTTGATAACCTCATTGATACCACTCGCAATCTACCATAGCTGTCGCACTTGAAATATGTTAGGTTGTGCAGTTTTAAATAAACTTCTTGATTCTATGAACAACCTGTCACAGTTGTCACTCTTGAACATGGTAGGGTGTATAGATTTAAATAATCTCCCTAATTATATCGAATCTCTCACAGATGCAACACTTGAACATAGAAGGTTGTAGAGGTTTAAATACCAAAAATTTATGATTCGTTTGGCAACTTGTCACATCTGCAGCACTTGAAAATGGAATGTCGTAGAGGATTAAATAACCTCCCTAATTACATTGTCAACCTGTCATAGTTGAAGCTCTTGAACATAATAATATTCACCATTCCTTAAATTATGCAATTTCCCTTAGATAACTGCGAGTTAATTCATGTTTTGACCCTGATTTAATATTTGCATTCAGCTTCTCTTGCTATTGCATATCACTAGCGCTTGCACCTCAATGAGGTGAAATGGTTACACCGATAGCAAGATATACTTTAGCAATATATTGAAGGACAGGTGTAAAAATCGCAAGAAAATGTAAATTTGAATCTACAAAATGTATACATTTGAATCAAATATTCCCCACAATTATAATGCATGCATTTAATTTTTAATTAACTATAATATAAGTGTAGCTTTATGCATCACTATATACTAAAGTAAAAAGTTGTAAGCATGTCCAATCACCTTATCTAAAGACCACAATCAAATGGATAGTCAGTAAAGTAATGTGAACACTAAGATGATTTAAATCGTTTTGCATTGTGGAAATGAATAGACACCATAGATGTGACGTCTCGACCCTCGACATCGATAAGCCAACAAACTTTTAACTGTAAGAAACACGATAACGAAGGCAACCATTTGTCAAGAGAGAAGAAACCATATACTAAGGATGTTAAATACCTAGAACTTATTGCGAATGTGCATATAATGTGCTAGTTTATTCCAAGATTATTCAGGGCCACCAAGATGTGTGACGATTGCCTCATTTTACATCTTAAGAATGGAGGAACTTTACACCTCTTCTCTTTTCTTGGCCAAAAATGAGCATGGCTTCGTAGAGTATCCCAAGCATTTTAGGTCTCGCCAAAGAGACTAGAATCGATGGATTATCAAGGTTTCCATCCTTGTAATTAAAATTTTCCATTTTGTGGCTAAACCCACAGAGTGCTTTGTGTATAGTATATTTGAACTACAATATTATTTTGGGATGAATTGCATTGTTTAATTAGGTTCCAATGCGTAAAGAGAATCTCTCAATGCACTCAACCTAAAGAATGTGTTGGTTGTTTATGGTGGGGAAACCATAAAATATAGTTTTTTTGTTTTGGTTTGGTTTTTAAAGGACTCATTTGATCAAGGATGGCATGATAAAACCGAAGATGGGCACAAAAAACTACTTCAGTGCCATTGGATACTTGGATGGCCATCTAGATGTAGACCACAGTGCCGAAAAATTTATCCAAATGGGAAGCATATACTGCGTGGATATATGTATGATGGCTTCAAAAATAGCATATGAAAATGAGTCTATTTTCAATGCATATTACTACCTAGAATTGCTAAGTGAATCCCATGATAAAATTTATTGCAGTCTCTACACCCAACTATGGAAATATTTGGAGTTTCTTTAATCAATGAAAACATAAGCAAACTAACAATGAATGTTGCTATTCAACATTGCTTAAATAAAATGAAGGAAAATTTAGAAAGAGAATGGATCAAGTGAAACACATTACCTTTTGGGTGGTAATCACATCTAGGGTTGTTGCCAAATTGTCATGCCCCGCTCCTATTCCCTCCTGCAATCTTCCTCAACTCGATACCAAATGTCATGCCCAAAATTTTGCACATTGGGCAAAGACAACCAATTTTTTTTTTTTTTTTAAAATTAAACCACAACATGGAAATCACTTATGGATGACAACCATGCATTAGCATGGCAAGTAAACTATACACATTAAATTGGTGCCTCATGCAACTTCATTGCAGAAGTATAATAAGACGTAGCACGAGTGTTTCTAACTTTAGGTCAGACTCAATATAAAGACTTGCCACACTCTAATCTATTACCACACATACCTCAAGATTAACATTATTATTTAATTACAACAAAATTCTATTAGTTATTTCAACAAGAAGCCTTTAATAATTATCATCAATTGTTCACCCAAGAAATAATACATCATTGATTGCTCACCAAAGGGAAATAATAATATTAACATTAATAATATCCTCATTCTCCTTAATGATGTTATTATCATTTCCATGAAATAAATAATATTATTATGGAGTTACCCTCCATTGCCAAAATTAATCCATTTTATCATTAACATTTAAATTAATATTAATATTAACATCATATTTACTCATAGTTATTAATTTTTCAACACCATATTTACTCATAGTTATTTTATTTCTATGTTTATGTTATCAAAAGAGTTAAAGTAGTAAAACCTCTATCTTTACTTTAGTGGTAATTACTCAACAAGGATAGTTGTACTTTTCATTAATGGTTTCAAAATTACCTCCTCATTAATCCTTTTTAAATGCATTATCTAAATGTTGCTGAATATTTAACAATAATATAGTTGTTTGATCATTTAATAAAAAATAATAATATTATTATTATTAAGATCAAATCTAATTTTGAACAAAACACTACACTAATATTAATTGATCATTCGGCCAACATTATTTTAGGGATATCCCATCAATGTTCATACTTTAAATGATAACATTATTTAAATAAACTACTAATATTTCATTTAACAATCATGCTAACCTCTATTGCTAAAATAACATTAACACTCATGATTTACATTAATATTTTTATTGCCGTGATTAGTATTTTATATACTAGAGTTTACATAATATCATGATTACTTCTTAATATTGATAATATAACATTGTATTATATATCAAATATAAATATTAGTAATACAAGTATCATTTTCAATATTTGATTATTATATTCTGAATTTTTAATATAATATTATCCCAATTATTATCACTAATTTTTTTATTAGTGATGTAGATAATGATATTAGATGATTACTAACTCAAATAAAAATAAAAATATTCATACTAATAAAATACTAATATTATTAATTTTACTCAGTATCAATATTAATAATATTTTCTACAATCTGCAGGGGAAAATATTCGCTGGGTCTTCTTTCAAACAACGGCAACGGTGATTAATTTCAGCTGTGATAAAAATGACAATAAGTTATTCACTTCATTATTCTAGATTTAATCCCACTAAATGAAATTTTTACCAATACCCGTATCTTTTTGCTGAAATTACATTGGTTTCCCTTCTTGTTTTCCTTTTCTATATTTCCCAACATGCTTTATCTCCTTTCACATTTCTACAGGAACTATATTAGGGGAGAGGGGTCTATAGTGGAGCACCCTAACTTCACGTTTCTTGAAATACTACGTGGAAATTTTAAATCACTACCAATTTTGTACAATAGTTTATTTGGCAACTCATGTGCTTCTATATTTCATTTTAGGGCCACATCATCAAATATGATGCCACATCAACATGCTTTTTGTTGAGGTATCCAAAAAGGCCCCAAAAAAAAGTGAGACATATAGTGGTGCACTAAGGCATGTTTTATTGGTGCGCTGATGTGACATCACATTATATGTCAATTTATGTACTCTATGGATAAAAAGTGTTTTGCAATTGGATGTTAATGTGCTCCATTATGGGGCCCATTAAGGACTACTTTTATCCCCACTATTAGACTCCACTCCACTATGGACCCCTCTCCCCTAATGCATAATTTTATTTTTATTAACTTCCCAAAGTAAAACATTAAATAATTTCTCCATATAACTTTTAAAGCACTCTCATACATGAAGAGAATGTAAATTTTATCACTTGAGTTGCACTTGTTATAGGGTAAACTTGCCACGTACCCAACCCAGTCCTTCCAGGCACCATGTTTGGAAGATTAAGCTTTCTTTTATTTTTCCTTCTTAATTTATTTAGTTTTAATTTCCTATTGGAGTCCACTGGCCACTACTATTTTAATTTAATGTTCCCTTTAATGTTCTATTTCCACCCTAAATCTTTCAGCAGCTCGGTGAGAAAGGAGGGCAGCAGCTAGAAGCAACGTTTGAGAGGTTTACCTTCATGGTATCAGAGCTTGGTATTACTAATATTTTGTGAGCTACACTATTGAAGGTTTACCAGATTTTTCAGCACACCATTGGAGGCACTCAAAGAGAAAAAGAGAAGAGCCAAAAGTCTAATCTTGTTTTTTGTTTGATATATTTTTCTAACCCTTGTGCAGGATTTCTTATCCAAATATTGACAAGTTTTTCAAATTTCAAATTTGTGTAATATATTTTGCATGCACAATTTATTTATTTATTTTTGCATAAAAATTTAAAAATCCATTTTTTTTGCATGTTCAATTTTTTGTAAAAAACATTTTTTTTTTTAAGGGCTCTAACTCTAGTTCAAAAATTATTTTTAGGAAAAAAGTTAATCTGCCTTTTTTTTGCAAATCTGTATATTAGATCTGTAAAAAAAAAATCCATTATAATTTGCATGCATGTTTATTTTTTGCAGTTTTTTAGAAACCCTCAAATAAAGGATTATAGTTAGGTCTTTTAAAAAAAAATCTTTTATTTCTGTATGTTATAATTTGCATATTCAAATTTCTGTAAAAGCAATCAATTTCTATAAATAATTTTTTTTTTTAGGGATCTAACCCTAGTTGCATTTTTAAAAAAAAAAAGGCTAATCTACTTTTTACAAATCTCCAAAAAAAAATTCTCTATATTCTACATATTTGCATCTTTGCATGTTTGAATTTCTGTAAAAAAATCATTTTTTAAGCTCTAACCCTAGTTTAGAGATCTTTTCAAATAAATCAAATAAATCTTTCTTTTTCAAACTTGACACCTTACACAAGTTTTTTTTAAATAATAAATAAATATCTAAAACCCAAATTTTTATGCATACAGTAAATAATTCAAATAAAAAACTATTGCAGCCCTCGCCCCTCTGCTACTTGAACCATGGCTTTTTGTTGTAATCTTGACCCTTGAAAAAGCTGCTAACCCTTGTTACTGCTTCTCCTAAATAATTATACCCTTGTTGTTGCTTCTCAAAACCCTTGGTGCTATTGCTGTCTCAAAACCCTTGCTGCTACTACTGTCTCAAAACCCTTGTTGCTGCTTCTCCTCACAATTCACCTCTCACTTGCCTTTTTTCCCTCCGCTTCTTTTCTTTCAAGTTTTTAAAAGTTTTTTGAATGAAAACACTTAAAAGGAAAAGCCCACCTATATAAAGGGGAGGTAAACGCTCTTTTAAAAAAAAGTTTCATTTTAAATGAAAAATCTTTCCCTCCCACATAGGAGGTAAATCCTTCTAAAAAATGTGTTTTTTCCTTTAAAGCTTAGAATATTTCCACTAAAAGTTTGGAGTCTTAGAGTCTTAAGTTTTTTAAAATCACATTAATATAATTTTTTAGCTTTTAATATTCAATATTAAATTATTAACCTTTTAAAAAAAATAAAAATAATATTATATAACTTTAATACTTTTCTCATGTACTTTTATTCCAAATTTAAATTCACATAAATTTATTAATTTTTTATAATTAATTTTTTTAGTTTATCTTATAATTATTTAATTATATAGTTTTTTTTAGATTGATCATTTTGTAAAAGTAATGCATTTAATTTTCATTTTTTACACAAATAATTAATTCAATCAAAAGGGGAAGTTTTTTTTTTTAAAACAAATATTTACAATAGTTATTGTGAATTTTTTATTACAATCATGTCAACTTTAATCCCTGAAATTAAATTAACTAGTTCTAGCTATCATTCTTGGAAGACTCATATTTGTTTCATTTTTCATTTTAAACTTCTTTTAGATGTAGCTACAGATCCTAAATCTAAACCAGGTTTGTTTGCATCCAAAGATGAAATCAAAAAATGGAATCTCAAAAATGAAGAAGCGCTTGGTCTCATAGCTATCTCCATGTCACCCGAACTTTATGTTCACATTGGGACATGTACAACTACCTATGAAGTATGGGACAAACTCAAAACAATTTATGATAGTACAAATGAATCAAGAAAAAAACAAATTCAAGATCAACTTGAAGATTTGAGGTGTTCTGATTTTAAATCTATGGATGAATTTTTATTGAAATTTGATACTTTAAATACTCAATTGGATGGTTTAGGAGTTAAATTAGATAATCTTAGATTAATATTCTTAAAAAGTATCTTCCTAGACAATTTAAGCAATTCATTACTAATATTCATGCTCAATTAGCTATTCCTTCTTTAGCTACTCAATTAACTTATGATATTTTTCATGATTTATTAAGACAAGAAGAGGCTAAGTTAATTCAGTTTGGTAATCTTAAGTCTAATGAACATGCTTTTTTGTCTAATCATAAGCAAAATTTTAAGTCTAATTCTAAACAACAACATTATAATAATAAACCTCATTATAATAATGGCAATGATCCTAGGAAGAATACTTCTTCTAAGAAACCTCATTGCACTTATTGTAATAAGGATGGTCATTGGAAAAATACTTGTTTTAAAAAGCAAAAAGAGAAAAAGCCTATGAATCAAAATAATCAATAGTTTCATAAGAATGGTAATTAATCTAGACACGACTTTTACATGTAGTTTTAATGTTTCTAAACCTTTTTAATGGGTTATTGATTTAAGTGCATCTCCACATGTTACTTCACATAAAAAGTTTGTTTTTTAAATAACTTCACAAGTACTTTATTATTGGACTTGATCAACCCAATAATAGTGTATTTGTTTTACTCAATTATATTTGGAATATGAAAATGGGATATTCATGTAGTCATGAATGCATGAATATCGTCTTAATGACTTATTTATACTTAATAATCCTTCTCTTCATAGTATGCATTTCCCATTATTCCATCACAATTTTTTTGATATTATTTTTTTTATAACTTAAGGTGGCTTAATTTGTGGCTTGATAAATTATCATTCTCTCTACCTAAGTCTTGATCTATTACAATATTTAAAACAAACCAAGTGTTTCCTTCTCAACTACAATTATGTTATTTTGATAAAGGGAATTTGATATTTTATTGTGTCTCATTAATTTGATATTGTGCCTTATTGGTAAATTTGTCATTTTGATGGATTTATTTCATCTATATATTTTTGAAAATTAATAGCTCATTAGAGTATTTTCCTTCTTGATGGATTTATTCCATCTATATATGTTTTGCAAATTATTCACTTTATCAAGTCTCAATGGAGCCTGTACATATATATTTTACGCGCTAGTCGCATTTGCAGTAATGTTGCATAGGGAGCCCTATCTATAATGAATCATATATTTTATCAAGTCTCATTGGAGTTTTTTTGGGGACCCATGGAAAATATTTCCATCCACATTGATGGTATGCACTTACTTATTTATGTTGAACTTAGATGTATTTTCTTAATTGATGGGGATCAAGTTCTTGAAACTTTTATGTTTCATTATTTTTTTGAAGGCAATATGGTTTTTACACCATTGTTAGGACTATTGATATTGATTTTTTTTACTAAGGCACTATGGTTTTTTTAAAAACCATCTTTAGGACTAATTTTCAAAGTCCTTTATTATTAATCTTGACACAATTTCCCTTTACATTACAACAAATGATGTAGTGAGAGGAAACCTAGAACTATTACTGCTATGTCTAGATATATTGACATTTTATAATTTGGGCTATGCTTTCTTTCTATCTCATGGTTTCATTAGAAGTAAAAATGGTCCAAATTTATATATTAAGCATAGTGAAAATAATATTGTGATTATTATTTTAATTATTAATTTATCACTTCTAGTTCTAACTTTTTTGATTAGTGATGTTAAGTCTACTCAATCAACAATTTCAAATGAGTGATTTGGGCCTATTACATTATTTTGGGTATGCAAATTTGGAAAAAACCTAAAGTGTTGGACTGGTTTCTAGATTTATATCTAAACCAAAACAAACTCATTTTAAAGTTGCAAAAATAATTTTAAGATATGTTAAAGGCACTCTTAATCTTGGTCTCTTTTATGATGCAAATTGTGATTTTTCTTTAAAAGTTATAATGATTCAGATTTAGGAGGTGATCCCAATGATGGGAGATCCACTTTTAGTTGTTATTTCTTTGTTGGATCAGGTACAATCTCATGGAATAGTAAGAAACAACAATCTACTTCTCTTTGTTCTATAGAAGTTGAATATAAAGGTTGTACAAATGCATCTAAGGAAGCATTATGGTTAAGAAGATTACTTGAAGACTTGGGTCTACCTCAAAAGGATCCTACTCCTTTGTATTGTGATAATCAAAGTGATATTGCTTTGGTAAAGAATCCAATTTTTCATGCAAGGACCAAGCACATTTCTCTTCAACATCACTTCATTAGAGAGCAAATTGAAGACAATAAAATTTCTCTTTTGTATTGTAAAGGTGAAGATCAAGTTGCATATATTCTCACCAAAGCTCTTTGTAAAGATAAATTTCTCTTTCATTGTCAAAATCTTGGATTACAACCCATTGAAGGGTTTGATGTAACCTCCCCAAGTAAAGCTTAAGGGGGGATGTTAGAAGATTAATCTTTACTTGGTAAAGGTTGTTCTTTAATTGTAATTATTTATTAACTTGTAGGAATATTCTAAAGGAATCCCTACAAGTCTTTTGTCTTTTTTTGTCATCTCACACATGTGTGAGGATGGCTTATTTTTAATTCCTTTATTAAGGAATATTTGTAACCACCTCCTTAAGAGGTGACACTTTGCACACACATAGATGAATGGTGGCATTCATTGAGTTGGGAGTTACATTCTAACTCCTTCTTCTCACCTCTACTTATTGAGGTGCCTCTCCTCTCATTCTTCAAGACTCATGCAAGAAAGCTAAGGCTGAAGCTCTCTCTCTCTTTGTAGTATTCTTTAGGCATTTTGCCTCCATTCATAATATTGGGGTTTTTTCTTGTTTTTTCCCCTTATCAAATTCTCGTGTCTCTCTTGATTTGGTGGTGCTTGGTTTTGCTACTTCAATCTATTTGGTAATATCTTTCCTTCAAACAATTGCTCATTTATTAGTTCTTTCCATTGCTCTTTTTCTATTTCCTTTCAGACATCAACCAACACCACATGCTTCTGAAATTAGGTACATTTCTATCACAACCTCCTCTAAGCTTTATGTCATATAGACACACCATTGAGCACACAACTAATCCATCATCATGCCAACAACATCTCCCTTGCATGATCAATTCCATCTTACCTCTAATACTCCTTTCACATCAATGAAAATTTTACATTAATTCCAACCTCCTCACTAACAAGATTAGTTCCATCTCTCCTCTTATCCCTCTTTTGACATCAATGACAACAATATGCCAACAAAGAGATATTTAAAAATTAATTTGAAAAAATAAAAGATAAATTTATCATAAAATGTGATCTATAAGATGGAATATAAATTAACAATTAAAAAAATTAAATTAATACTTTTAAAATTATAAATATCAAGATAGGTAGGTTGATCATTTAAAGAATTAACATAATATCAACATAATTTTAAAGTTGCACAAAACCATTGACTATGTTAATTGTAAATTAGTATAGATGTAGGAGGATCGCTATCATTTTTTATTCACCCCCTACATCTATTCAAGTAATATTAAGATTCATTTTTAATAAGGTTGAAATAAAATTACAACAATTCTAATATGTCCCTCATATAATATTTTAGATCTATTTATATATTAGAGACCATTTAAATGCACATCATAAATTATATTAGATATGATAACATGAAAAGAGACATAATAGGAATACTTGTACAATTATGTACTATTGTATGTAGGTTTATGGCATAATTTAATCATTTTGGATGAAAAAAGGTCACAAAAAATTATAATTATAATTATTTTGTTTATTTATTTATTTTTATTGTAGAAAGCGTTAGAGTCACTCAAGGACTCCACCTCTAGGATCACCCGATAACCAAAAAATAACCTTCTACAAGAGAGAAAATAAAAACCATACATGTATAAGAATGGATACAAGATGATAATCAAATATGATCAATATACAATGCACAATACTACTATAGAATGGAATGAAATAAAAATGAGAAAACCTTGGTTATATAGCCAAGGTGAGACATATTATTAGATAGGGGCATGACATGTGTCTTAATCATATGCGATAAGACTTAGAAAATATTGAATGAACTAGGAAACGCCAATTAAATGCCAAAAAGATAAGATCTAAGTGAAAACTAAAACTTCTAGAAGGATTCTTAGGAATTAAGTAAAATTAACATGTAAATGGATGACCCCACATTAGTTGGTTACAATTCTAGTGATGAACAAGAATTGTCTAGGTGGGAAAAAAAGGGTTCGCTCGGATGGTCCCCTTCATTCAAACACATAAAGGTGTTCACTTGAACACCAACATTTGAATGAACACCCTTTCCTCATAGGGTTCATTTGAAGTCCCATTGGTTGATTTTTTAATTGATAAAATAATGCGTTTTCTCAAACACCCCATTTGGTCAAACCCATTTTTAATTTTTTTTTTACTGTTGCCCTTTGTTTCAAGTTGTCCATGTCAATTTTTTTAATTATTTTTTATAGGGTTCATTCAAGCATGCCTTCATTCAAACCCAAATTTGTTCAAAGGTGTTCCAAGAGGTTCAAATGAAATAGTATTCATTCAAACCCCCTTATTTTTCCCTTGCCCCCTCCATCTACAATTTTATGTGAATTTTTGGGTTTTGAGGCTTGGGTTGAGATCAAAATGGAATCAACTTGACAAACCCAACTAGGTATGTGTAGGATCATCATGGAAAAAATAGGCCCTTAAGTGGTAAAAAATTTAGAAAAATTAGAGTTATGTAACTTGACGTAAAAATTTGAATAAGTTATCTATATTATTTCAAAAATATGTAAGAATAGAATATGTAGAAAATTGAATGTAGTTCCTAAACTACTAGGTTTATTTTTTTAAAATCTATTTGGTGAAAAATTTGAAATTTCAATGCAATAGTACTTAAATTTAGGGAAAAATAAGTATGTCTCAATCAATTTCACCCTCTAACCACAATAAAATGATAATATTTTTATAAGATTTTAGACATAACTAGAGGACTCATTCCTCAAATGTGATGCATATTTGTAATTTTTTCTAAGTAAATAATTAATTATGATTTTTTTATTACAAATTTTAAAAAATATAAAAACTTGTATGTCTAACCACCTTAACTTGGTCAAAACTTCATGAAATTGAATTTTTATTTTTTTAATCCTATAGTATGTGAATCATAGAATGTGACGCATATTTTGGATTCCAAAAATGTGATACCATCTGAAAGCTATAGATGTTTTTCAATCAGCCTATCAATCAAGAATTTAGTAGTAATTCAAATAGAAAATGAATAATAATTATTTATTAAATTCAAAGTAAAACATAATTTATATTGGTGGAAAACTGAGAATCTCCTTTAAAAACCCTTTTCATTTCATCAATTTTGGGTAAAAAAAAAGTCATCAGCCACTTACCCTACAAATACCCATCATATTGCCACTTTTTGGCCCATCATGATCCTGCACATACCAAACTATAGGATTATAGTCCTCAAAATGAGCTCTCCAACAAGTATATTTTTAATATATTTTGGTTTTATTTACATTTTTTTAGTTTAATTAAACATAGGTTTTTAGTGAAAATCAAGTTCTTTGTTCTACACATGTGGAAAAATAGTAGATTACCAAAGAATTCTAAAAAAAATCTATCCAATTAGTATTGATGTCCTTGATCCAACAAAAAAATTGAATTCTGATACATACAAAAAAATGATTCTCCTAATAGTACACCCATGTCTAAATTGTAATTGGTTTGACCTCAAAACTTGATTAAAAAAATATTCAATAAAACATTATGAAACCACATGCATCCTCTAGATATCACAGTTACAAATCTAAATTCTAAAAAATTAGAATTTTATCCTTCATAGAAAAAAGGTTATGGGGTTTATAGTACACATCACTCTTTAAAAATGGTGTTTACTGTTAAAAACTAGTTATCGAAGGAGATGGACAAAGAAATAAAATTTGATTCTATTATTTTTTTAAATATATATTTGGGATCTATAGAAAAAATGTCATAAATCACTAGTTTGCATCATCTTCAAATTCTTCATGGTTCAACAACTATAGGTGTCTAAAAGTGAAGATTTAGTTCAAAATAATCATTTCAATGTCAAGTTTGGCCAAAAAGTGTAACCCACTATTGTGGAATCACCCAAATAGGACTATAAGTGAGCTAGATAGGTAAAAACCTTTTTACACCAACACTGCTCCTTAAGTGCAACTTAGGGAGTAGATTATTATGCAAATGATGCAAAGATGGATCCTATCTACTAGGTCATGTTAGGTACCCATGTACAAACACAATCTCTTGAAAACAAAGAAAAGGAGAAAACCTAGTGGGACAAAAATCTTCCCCAAAAGATAGATGAAAATAAAATGCTCTCAATGAAGAATGAGAAGGAAAAACCTCATATGAGGGAAAAGACCCCCAATAAGAGAGAAGAAGAGAGATCATGCAGCCACCCCTTAATGTAGAATCTTTGTCAATGATACTAGATGGTCAACATTGAATGTTGAGGATGATCCAATACTGTCAAAAAAAATTTATCCCCTTGGGAAGAAACAAAACTATGATGACATGTAGGATTTCTTCCCATTCTTGAAAGGAAGATGTAGGAAGAAGGATGATGTGTGATATATCTAAAATATGCTCAAGGGTCTCCATATTTATGTCAAAAGCTAACACACTCCAAACATGTGTTCTAGGCCATGCTATTAAAGATAAAAATCCATAATATAATAGAGATGAATGTAGAAGACAATCCAAAGATAAAGAAGCCTCCTCTAAATGATATTCAAAAGTATCTACACTCATGTCTAACTATGAACAATGATCATGTAGAGAATGAATAAGAGGGTTGGAATGTTCTCTCATAGCAATTGTAGAAGGATCCTCACCATCAAAGAGAAGATATATGCAATCAATGGTGTCTCCCAAAAATGAAATTTTGGGCTCATCAAATATACCAAAAATTTCTATCAAGTACTCATACCATATAGCCATATCTAGAAGATGATGTATATCTTGTTGCATTGAATCACAAGAGGCCAAAATTGGTACAAAAAAAGAATCATTTCAAATGCAATAAAATATGGAGATGATAAAATTCAAGGCTTAATAATGAGAGCTTATGTGAGAACACACTAAGTTCAAGTAGCCAAAATTCTCCTTGAAATCATGATTCACACTAAAAGTGTGATCAACAATTGAAGGATAAAATCCATCATCAAAATTAATATATATAAAGGTGTATAACCAAGATGCATGATCAACCTTCCTTGTAGAAATAATCTCTACAATCCAAGTCTCTAATGATAATTGAATCAAGAGTGAATTCCATAATCCTCCCCACTCCACCATGGGTAATTTGATAGATGGAAAGAAGATTGTTTAACAAATGAGGTACACACAAAAATTCATTTAAAGTTCCTTCCCTAATAGCAATAGATCCCTTCCCAATTACATTCATGTATGTATTGTTTCCCATCAAAATAGATGATGCAACAAAAGTATCAAAAGAAGAGAAATTAACTTTGAAGATGTCATATGATGAGATGCTCTAAAATCTAGAAGGCATATCCCTAATATAAGACTTGTAGAAGAACAAAATATCTTGTCTTTTTTTGCCTAATGTAGTAACTATACTAGCATGGCCTTTTTTCTTATTAGAATTTTTTTTGAAGAAGTTTCAACTCATAAATTCTGGAAGGTAGATCAATGTGATTCTTTTTAAAATTATGTTTCAATTCATCAATATCTTTCTTATAACAAGAATTTTCATCATGTCCATGCTTCTTGCAATATGAACCAGAAGGCTTCTCCTTCTTAGAAAATTTCTCTTTGGAAGAGGATTTATTCTATGCTTGATATGGATGTTGATTACTCTCTGATTTATTATTTTCTTATCAAAATGTTTTGACTCTTTCACCTGACTAAACAATAATGGCTACCATTTAGGTGACTTTTTGAGACCCATAGAGAGAATATTTTATTTCTCATGTACTAAAATATTAGAAAAATCTGCAAATGAAGGTGTAGTATATGCAGACCCCATAGTTAATCTATGAGTATGAAAGTGAGAAGGAAAAGCTTCATAATCAAGACCAAGTTTTTTCAATGCATTACAGACCAACTGAATTTCCCTTTTATGAATTCCACATGCTTTAAATTTCTCTCTCAGATCATTAACCTTAGTGATGTTGTCCTAGATGTTTTCAAACTTTTTAAGATCAAAGATTATTAGTTCATCATCAATTTAGTAGTATTTTACTTTATTGAACTCACAAGACAACTAGGAGGGGGGTGAATCGGTTCTACATTAAAACTTCAAAACCCTCATAAACATTCATATCCACATAAACTTGTTATCACTTAAACTATTAGAATGATTCAACATGAAAGTAAATAACATAAAATGAAACACAACAACACCATGCACAAAAGAACACCAAATTTACATGGAAAACCAAAGAAGTGAGAAACCATGGTGAGGATTAGCTCACAATATAAAGTAATAGCAACACCAAACACAATAGGCTAAGTATCAGAGGGATCACTTCCTAAAAGAAAGAAGGGCTCATTACTAATGGCTAATTTCCAGATTACAAAAAAAAATAATAAAAGAATGTTATAGTGAGAAATCCATCTCAATGCAATAGAAAATTCCACAACAACATTTCCAACAAATTCACAGTATCTTTGAAGATTGTAGATATCTTTTGATCATTGCTTCCAATAGTCTAACTTATTGAAGATCACAATGCACTTCAAAAATTCACACTTCAAAATTTTACAATTCACATCACTCACATCATACTTCTCTCTACACACATCCTATTAGGGATTGGAGGAAAAAAATATCAATTAAATGTAGAAAAAATATAAAAACACAATAGATTTATAAGACTTAGAAAAATGGACAGCAAAAGAACACCAAGATTCAACATGGTTTACCCAAAACCAAGCTACATCCACCAAAAAGAGGGTCCAATATATATTAAACTTCCATTAAATAACTTTTACAAAGCATGTAGCAACCATTGCAACTTGTAGCAACATTTTTCTCCACGTTATTCCATTGCTGTTTTTACAGAGCCTTTGCTACATGTACCTGCAACACTTCCTATGTGTTTCCAGCCATAAAACTATAAATTTCTGCTAACAATTTTCATCAGTTTTTTCCCTCAAAAATCAGATCTAAGTATTGAAATATGTTCCCACACATATCCCATTAATTACAAATGAAGCATGGCCATTGGTTTTGACTCATGCACCCAATAACATGTTTTTTTTGGGTAGTTACAATAACTATTTACAGTTGTCTTTAAATAAATATTGTAATTGATCATTTCTAGAATTTAATAATTGTTTGTAACTATTATTTTAAATACAAGTGCAGCAAAATATTTAATAAAAAATATTATGAATATTTTATGTCTAAGTCTGATTTGTCTCCATAACACAATAATTTCCCACTTGGAGACTAATCATAACACCGTTGCCCCTACAACTCTCACTCGAAATAAGCACCTTGGACCCTACTATTCTATTTTAATTAAACTCAACCTTGAAGGCCAACTGAAGCTAAAGAGAAGCTCAACTTGTCACTTTTCACCACATTTGTAAACATATCCACTAGATTGTGATATGTATGAATCTTTTTCGGTCTTACCTATTAGTCCTCCAACATCAACCGAATAAAAATGATATCTTAGTTGTATTTTTTTTATTTTCAAGTGCAAGGAAGAATTCTTTGCAAGATGTATAGCACTCTGAATTTCCATAAAAAAGTAACTTTCAGCTTGTTGTTTTCCCAAATCTTCCATGAAAAGTTGCATCCATATCATCTCTTTGCTTTCCTCTGTTGCAGCTACATACTTTGCCTCTGTGGTGGATAAAGCAACCACCTTTTGCAATTGAGAAATCCAACTCACTGTTGTCCCACCAACTATGAATACATAACCTGAGGTACTATGTCTAGTATCAATATCCCCTACCAAATTTGAGTCAACATATCCTTTTAAATTAGTATTAGAGCCCCCAAACATAAATATTTATTGGATGTACCTCTCAAATACTTGAGAATCCATTTTATTGCATTCCAATTCTCAACTCTAGGATTACTCATTTACCTACTAACAACTCCTATGGTATGTGCAATATCTAGTCTCATGCATACCATGGCATACATTAAACTACCTATAGTTGAAGCATATGGTACCTTGGAGATTTTTTCTTCCTCTTCTTGTGTCTTTGGAAACATATCCTTAGTCAATTTGAAATGACTAGGCAAAGGTGTGTTGAAAAATTTTGCATTGTCCATATGAAATCTCTACAACACCTTATCAATATAATCAACCTGAGATATTTTGTTTTTCTTTCCTATCTCTAGTAATTTTCATACCAAGGATTTGTTTTGTTGCTCTCATATCCTTCATAGAAAATGAATTTTCCAACTATTGTTTTAACTCCCTTATGTGATCCATGTTAAACCCCACTACAAGCACATCATCGACATATAGACATACAACAATGTAGCTATCATCATCTAACTTCTTAAAATAAACAAAATGGTTTGAATTACATTGGTTATATCCATGCTCAACCATAAAACTATCAAATTTAATATACCATTATTGAGGTGCTTGCTTCAAGCCATTTAGACTTTTTTTCAATCTACACACTAATTTCTCCTTACTTGTGACCTTAAATCCTTGTGGTTGTTCCATATATATTTCATTTTCCAAATCACCATAGAGAAAGGTTGTTTTAACAACAAGTTGTTCCAAATTCAAATCTTCAATAACCACAATAATTAAAGTAGTACAAATAGAAGTCATTTTAACAACCAGAGAAAATATTTCATCAAAATCAATGCCCTTTTTCTATGCAAATCCCTTTACAACTAACCTGGCTTTAAATCTTTTCTTACCTCAATCTTCCTCTTTCAGCCTATAAACCCATTTGTTTGGTAAAGCCTTTTTATCTGTAGGAAACTTGCATAAATATTCCCAAGTCTTAGTTTTCAACAAGGAGTCCATTTCTTCTTCCATTATGTGCTCCCACTGAACCTTGGAATCCACTTGCATAGCTTCATCATAACATTCTACTTCACTAGCATAAGTTAATAAAATAGAATAAAAAGAGGGAGAAAATATTTTCGGAGGTCTACGTAGATCCTTGAAGATCGTCTAACATTCATAGGAGTTTGTGATATTTTTTGTTGTTGTTGTTGTGGAGCATGATGAACCACTGGAACATCATTGTTCAGAGTGTCATCCAACACATATAATAATTTTTTTCTTCTCATGCTGCTTCAATTGATCTTTGTACAACACTTTCTCATTGAATATGACATCCTTGCTTCTCAATGATACCAAGTTTCCACAACCCATAATGATAACTTCTTAGTTCATTTTTGGATTCAGTTGTGTGAAATATTTTTGCATCAACATTTTGGATCACACTCCATGATCCATCATCAGGATGAAAGAGGGCATAAGGAGAAAAATGAGTAGTTGCAGACCCAAGATTGCATAAAAAGAAGGCAAGAGGGAGGAGAGAGAAAAGGTGGCACAAGAACCAAGGCACCAAGAAAAGAAAGATTGAAGGAAAATAAAGAAGGAAGAAAGAAAAAATAAATTTATAATAAATAAAAAGACAAAAAATAACAAAAAGGCTAAAAAAAAGCTAACCAAATAAAAAGATATAACCACTAAGCTATGTGAGTACATAACTAAGTAATTATATAAGAAGAAAACAAGACAATAGAATTCAAAGAGAAACCCAAAAATAAATAAAGAGAGAACTCCAAACACCCAAAAATTATGAATAGAGATTAATAAAAAGATCCTAAAATTATAACAAAGAACCACATAAAGCAACAAAGGAAATCAAATTAGAAACCAAGAAATCAACTAAGCAGTTATCTAGAAATCAACTATATTTCACACAATTGAATCCAGAAATCAACTAAGCAGTTATCCTTGCTTCTCACAATTTTTTGATTTTCAAAATCCCAAAGCCTATAACCAAATTCATCAATGCCATATCCAAAAAATATACATTTATTTGATTTAGCTTCTAGCTTGGTTCTATTTTCAAAATATACATGTGCAAATGCTTCACAATCAAAGGTTTTGAGAAAAGAATAGCTCAACTTCTTACCCGTCCATGCTTCCTCTAGAATACTACAACCCAAAGGATTAGAAAGACCTCTATTCATTAAATAAATAGCAGTGTTTACAACCTCTACCCACATGTTTAAAGGCAACCCAACATGCAATCTCATAGTCCGTGCACACTCCATTATT
>VDFB02168118.1:114683433-114702788 GCA_007258455.2 Sequoia sempervirens | reverse complement strand
ATGTATTTAAGAATGTCATAATTAATTAACTCATTGCAACTCTAATTGAATCGTAAACTAATTAACACCAAACCCTAATTGAACTCTAACCCTAATTGGAACCCTTATTCTAACCCCAAGCTTTATTTGAGATAACCCTAACCTTAATTTAATTCTAACCCGAAACTTTTTCCTAGAATTCTAACTCTAACTCTAACCCTAAACCTAATTAAACCCTAACCCTAATCCTAATTAAAAGTTCAATCCTAACTATAATACTAATTTTAACACTAATCATAATTATAATCCTAACCTTAGTTGAACACCCTAACCCCAATCCTAATTGAAATCTAACCCTAATTGTAACACTATTTCAAACTCTAATCATAATTATAACCTTAACCCTATATTTGAACACCATAAGCCTAACCCTAACTATAGTTGTCCTTAATTGAACCCTAACCCTAATTGGACATAAAACTTAGTCACCCAAAAATCACTGTGACTTAGTCACTCTGATTTTTTTAACAATAGTAGAAGATAATTCCAATTGATTGTAAGTAGCCCCAAGAAATAAATTTCTCTCTACTCTCTATTCAACATCTCTGCAAGACTCAACCTCATTCCTAGGAGTGGAGTAAAAGATAACATAATACTCTTATTTTTATTTTTTTTAATTAAATATTTTTATATTTATTTTATTTTTTTCATTCAAAACTTTCAATATTTAACTATAATTTTAAAATTATAAAAAATATTTAAAATATTAATAAAATTTTATTTTAAAGTAAAATATATATAAATACATAGTATAAAAAGTATTTAAATTTTAAAAAAAATTATTAAATTAATTTAAATATTAAATTTTGATATTTTTAATATAAATTAATACTATAAATTTTAATAAAAAATAAGTTTTTATTTTTAATTTTTATATTTTATTATGAAATATTTAAGATAAAATAAGATAGAAAGTAAAAATATTAAAATTTAATATAAAATATTAAAATCTTGTATATACTATTTCTATTAATTTAATTTAAATATTCAGATGTTAATGTGTTTAATATAATTTGATATTTTAAATTTTGATTTAAAAAAATTAATTTCTAAATTTTTAATTTGAAAGACAATAAATCAACAAAGAATGTATTTAACAATGTCATAATTAATTAACTCATTGCAATAATATTACTAATATAAACACTTGAATAAATATAATAGTTTAATATTGTCATCTCTTTAGATGGATGTGTTTAAGATAGCCATAATATTAAATTTTGAGATGTTGATGTATTTAAAATAACTATAATATATTATTAAGAGCTTGTGAAATAAACTAGCATACATATATTAATTAATAATATATATAAAATACACGGAGAGTTATCACAAATTATTTCTTTTTATTTTTTTATGTTAGAATGCTATTTAAATTAGTACATGTATAGATATATGTTATAAAATAATTCCTTATTTCAATTATTTTCAAATTTATAACCCAAAACCTAATTGAACCCTAAAGCTTCACCTTAATTCTAATCACAAGTTCTATCTTAGAATCCTAACTCTAACCCTTACCCTAGTTGAGTTGTAACCCTAAACTTAATTTAATTCTAACCCCAAGCTTTATCTAAGAACCGTAACCCTTTGGGGTTTTAGGACTTAGAGTTGTTAGATGAAATTATTATTTCATCTAAATAATAATAACTTATAAATTTATTAACTCCAAAATTTGTAAATAATAACATGTTAATTTTATTTTCAATAAATAAATTTAAATGAATTTGATTAATATATAAAATAAAGTTGTTATTTTAATTTACTAATACAAGAAGATTTCATCATGTTAATTTTATTTGTATTAGATATATGTTTCATTTAAATAAATTAAACAAACTTTTATTTATGCAAAATATGGTGTGTGGCATGTTTACCTATGTGTAATTTATTGTTTATCTATGCGTAATTTAATATTTGTGCATCGCAGTGACCATTTAGGAAGTAGGTGTTGGGAGTGACTAAGTCAAAGTGGTATTTTTTTATTGGTAATATTGATAGAACAAGAAGATATTCTAAAGATCTTTCTTGAGGCTACTTGTCAATTGGAATTATCTTCTACTATTGTTAAAAAAATCAAAGTGACTAAGTCAAAGTGATTTTTGGGTGACTAAGTTTTATGTCCAATTAGGGTTAGGGTTCAATTAGGGACAACTATAGTTAGGGTTAGGCTGATGGTGTTCAAATATAGGGTTAAGGTTATAATTATGATTAGAGTTTGAAATAGTGTTACAGTTAGGGTTAGATTTCAATTAGGATTGGGGTTAGGGTGTTCAACTAAGGTTAGGATTTAATTATGATTAGTGCTAAAATTAGTATTATAGTTAGGATTGAACTTTTAATTAGGATTAGGGTTAGGGTTTACTTAGGTTTAGGGTTAGAGTTAGAGTTAGAATTCTAGGACAAAGTTTCGGGTTAGAATTAAATTAAGGTTAGGGTTATCTCAGATAAAACTTGGGGTTAGAATAAGGGTTCCAATTAGGGTTAGAGTTCAATTAGGGTTTGGTGTTAATTAGTTTATCGTTCAATTAAAGTTGCAATGAGTTAATTAATTATGACATTCTTAAATACATTCTTTGTTGATTTATTATCTTTCAAATTAAAAATTTAGAAATTATTATTTTTTAATCAAAATTTAAAATATCAAATTATAGTAAACACATTAACATCTAATATTTAAAATAAATTAATAGAAACAATATATACAAGATTCTAATATTTAATATTAAATTTAAATATTTTTACTTTCTATCTTATTTTATCTTAAATATTTCATAATAAAATTTAAAAATTGAAAATTAAAAATTACTTTTTATTAAAATGTGTAGTATTAGTTTATATTAAAAATATCAAAATTTAATATTTAAATTAATTTAATAATTGCTTTTGAAAATTTGTAAATACTTTTTATACTATATATTTATATATATATTATTTTAAAATAAAATTTTATTAATATTTTAAATATTTTTTATAATTTTAAAATTATAGTTAAATATTGAAAGTTTTGAATGAAAACAATAAAATAAATATAAAAATATTTAATAAAAAATTTAAAGATAAAGTATTATGTTATCTTTTACTCCACTCTGGAAAAGACAGAGTTGGCAGTGCTGCACGGACGGTGTTGGTACGCGGTGAGAGAAACGATGAAGGGTATCCATGCACCCATGCATGCCCATCGTTCCCATCAGTGCAAATTGTCGCCGCTATAGACAGTGCCGAAGAAGAACAAGGAAATGCAAGCTTTTCGTTGTGAATGTGACAATGCATTGTTAATCTGCACACTTTCTGATTTTGATCGTGCATAAAAAATTACGGTGTCATCTCTTAACTGCTGATTTGAAATGAAAATGTATCTGCACCTTACACGTGTCGTCGGGTTCCGTGGAATTCTACGAACTCAGATGACCGTCACCACCCATTAAATACTTTGATTGATGAGATATTTTATTATGTCGGGTAGCCACACTAGTTCGACAGAAAGCCGTACTGGTGGTGGGGACTGTGTTCTTGGTGTCTACATTAATAAAAAAATATATTTTTGGGGATTGATGATTAAAAATCTTCTTAATGCTGATAATAATAATAATAATAATAATATTATTTTATAGTCCACGATACCCGGCAATCTGTTTTTGGGGTCTACAGACGGCCTACAGCAATATGGGACTCCTCGTACTCCCAATATTGAGGGAGGCACCTAACTCGTGCTCCACAATACGAGGTGTACATACCTTACCCCCTGCAGGATTTGAACTTGTGACCTCTCTTTCGAGAGTACAAGTTCTAATGCTGATATGATGTTAGAGGATAATTTAATATAGTGGAGCATCATCAATACCACACATGGTCCAATTAATTCAAACTTAACGATGGAAAATTTTGTAATTTCGTTGGAGTGGTTGATCTCATCTATAGTAATTTTTCAAGATATACAAGTAATTGGTTTACTTGGTTTAATTCTAGATTTAGAAATGATAGGAAGACGAACAAATTGGATATGTTTTATTTATATCCTAATTTTCAATTGAAGAATCATTCTTGAGGGTGTGTGCTAGTAGATTATTCTACTATCCTTTATGATCATTTTCCTATCAAATTTTCTATTTCAACTTCTCAAAAGTCGAGGCCTTTTTCTCATTCCTATTATCTTAATATTTCCAACTTGAAAAATCATGAATGTGTTGTTGCTTTAATAAGAATTTGTAATTTTATCCCTAAACCTCAAGAGGGGGGTTCTTGGATTGAGTGGTGGTGTCTTGCTTTGAACCAATGTTTTAATTTCCTTCAATCCTTTGGTCTTAGAATGATTTGGAGACAAAAATGTCGAGAAAAATCTCTTCATTGGAAGCTTGAACATGCTAGGAAACAGTTAAATGTTGATCCTAATAATGAGAAAATTCAAACGACTATCATAGTCATTGAAACTCAACTACAAAAACTAGAAAGTTACAAGGTTAAAGTGCTAAAATAAGAGCTAGACTTCATTGGATCAAGGAAGACAATAAAGGATCTAAATTTTTCTTTAAGCATCTCAATTATAAACATAAAAATGAGAAAATGTGTGCAATATTAGATGACCATGGATTACACACCAATTTTACTGAGATTTCTATGGTGCTCCAAATTTTTTATGAAATACTATTTAAAGAAGAGAAGAATTGGATGGATGTTCAACAAACTTTGGAAGAATCTATCAAGGAGTATATCCCTAATAAAATTGATCCTAGATAAACTTTTTCTAGATTGTATTATTTCCTTGGAAGATATTGTATGTTATTGCTAAGTGTTTCTGGATTAGATTGTGTTTGTAGTTTTTGCATTAAAGATATTGAACGTGCTCTTTTTTCTATGAAACCTAATAAAATTCTAGGTTTTGATGGCCTCCCAATTGAGTTCTAACATATCATGTGGAATCATATCAAGGATGATTTCTATATGTTCTATTTGGAGGCCCTTCATAATGGTTCTTTGGGACCAAACAATAATAAAGGTTTAATCAAGCTAATTCCTAAAGAGAAAAATGATAATACCATTGTTGGTTGGATATCAATTACCTTAGTTAACACCTTTTATAAAATTATTGCTAAATTATTGGACATTAGGATTAAACCTTTGATCCAAAGAATTGTTAGAACTAAACAAACTAGGTTTATCAAAGGTACATATATATATTGGGAAATCTAATGCTTTGTTATTTAAGTTAGATTTTGATAAAGCTTATGACAAGATTTTTTGGGACTTCATTCTCAAAATGTTACTTTAGTTGAGTTAAATTTAAGTCTAAATTACAAAAGCATGTTCATATGATGTTCCAATATGTGAATGCTCACCTTGTGATCTATAACTCTTTGACTAAATATTTGAATTGTAATGGTTCATATGGTAGGGATGTCCTTTATCCCCCTTCCTATATGTGCTTACAACTGATGTGTTATTATATCTTCTTCAAATAGATAGAAAAATGAACCTTATAAAAGGGATTTTTGTTATACAAAAAGGGTGGTTATAACTTTTATTTTCCTAATTATAGAATGTTGTTTTTATAGAATTGTGAAGAAGAGTTAAAGAACACTTTGAACATCCTCAATTTATATTGTTCTATTTCTAGTTCACAATTACCTCACAACAAGATTGAATTTTCTATGTCTCAATCTAGTACTATTCCTAACTAGATTCCTAAAGAATGGAGGAAAACTAAACATGAAGAGATTACTAAATATCTTGGAATTTATTTTTGTATAGTTGCCTCTCTTTCTAATTGTAAGGAAAGCTTAGGTGCGGAACAAAACTCTCCTAACGTCAAAACCTCAGGGAAGAATGCAGAGGTGACTTTAATTTTTTCCAATTACAGTCCAATTAAGATACTCATGAAAGAAATAACAGAATATAGAAATGAACATACACAATTGGACACCAGATTTACGTGGGAAAACCCTTATGAGAGAAAAACCCACCACACCAAGAAAAACTTCTTTGTATTATAGTAAAAAAATTACATACAGAGTACAGATTTCACTTTTTGATGTTAGTTTTACAACACATTTACTGATCAATCTTGTATAGAATAGCTCTCAGAAAAATACAACGAATTCACTCAAAACAATCTGTGTTCAATCGAGCAACATTTCGTTATCTCACTCTATTCATCGTCATCCACCATTTCCAGAGAGTAATCCATTCTCTGACTGTCTATTCATCTCCCTCACAGGAACGGTCGCAACAATCCAACTACTAGCGGTTCACATTCACTTCACCGATTGGTCAAAAATAGTCCACGTAGGATAGACATTCGGTCAAGGCATTCAAAATAGTATCACATGTCACTGAGACACTAGGCCGTGTCTCCTTGATGCCATAAAGCCCGACTACCATTATCGACAAGAGTCACTACCATTAGAAAAAGTCATATCGAGTTCAAACCTGTCGCTCAAAATCACTCTATTGCTAAGACATCACATCGATATCCACTATAGAACCATCGGCCAGACCATCGCTATCAGCGAGAGGTCATACCGAACACAAATCCATCTTGTGTAGATCTATTGACAAGGGTTTTACTATCGCCAAGAGTCTTACAGAACCTTATGCCATATCGATGTTCATACCAGTCGGCAAGAGGAAAACCATCGGCAAGAGTTCTCACCGAAAGCACCTGTCTGTCAGCAATACCAACAGTTATCGGCAAGAGTTCATACCAATTGTAAATCCGCTAGCCAAGAGTCTTCCCAATGATTAGCAGGAGCCAACCCATCACCAAGACTAGAGCTATCAGAATGAGTCACTCCGAAGTTCATACCGTCTCCCCAATGTGTTCCCTCCGTCATCAATGTGTAAAACCTCAGCGAGACATACTCGGTTGGAATGAGTGATTCCAAATGTTCATGCCTCTCCCTGATGACTTATGTTGCCATGAGTCTCCTCGATAACCATTAGAAACCAACCCATCGATAGGAGGTCTGTCCAGGTGGAATGAGATGGAAGTTTCATAGCGATTGACATGTCTTGCGATGACTCCCATTGACAAGACAAAACTAAAGTCTCTAGGACTTTAAACTTTTGAACGCAACTGCTAGTCGGTAAGACTTTCAGAGGGTCTCACCAATTTTTCTCTTTCATAAGTTTACATGCCAGTAAGTTTGAGGCACATTTTCCAAAAGTCTCCCACTTGACGAAGATCTTACTGACACCTCCAGAGCACAACAAACTATTGAAATTCATAGGCACTAAGGCCCATTGAACTAGCACACCACCTGAATTTGTTTGTGCTCATTGGTTTCGTCAAAGCATCTGCAACATTTTCTAGAGTATCCATTTTTTCTAAAGAGACCTATCCATCCTTCACCATATCTCGTACAAAATTATACTGCACATCAATATGTTTTGTCTTGGCATGTAAAGTAGGATTTTTCACCAAACAAATAGCACTCTGATTGTCACAATAAATTACAATTTTCCTTGCATCAAGCCCAATGTTAGAACACAAACATTTTAACCAGATTGCTTCTTCACAGGTGTGTGTTGCTACCATGTATTATGCCTCTGTAGTGGAAAAAGTGACTACAACTTGCCGCTTACTCATCCAACTAACTGCACCACCATTCATCATGAAAATATATCCACTGGTGGATCTTCTGCTATCAATGTCCCCTACCCTATTAGAATCCAAATAGCCTCGAATGTTGAGAGTCCTCTGTGATTCAACCAACTTGCCATGGTAACACAAAGCATATTTTGAAGTGCCCTTCAGATATTTGAACACTCTTTTCACAACATCCCAATGTGTCCTTCCAGGATTTTCCATAAAATGACTTAGTACTCCCACTGCTTGGGCAATGTCTGGCCTTGTACAGACCATTACATACATTAAATTTCCAACTGCACTAGCATAAGGCACTCTGGTCATTTCCTCCATCTTAGTAGGATATTTTGGATAGTCTTCAATAGATAGTTTCGTTCCCTGCAAAACTGGAACAACTAGCTACTTGCAATCATTCATACAAAATCTCTCCATAACAGTATTAATATACTTACTCTGACTGACCCAAAGTTTTCTACTCTTCTTGTCCCTAGTTATTTCCATTCCCATAATATACCTGGTTGCACCAAGATCTTTCATTTCAAACTTTGTAGACAATTCAGATTTTAGATCAGAAATCATTAACTTACTATTGCCTATGAACAACATATCATCAACGTAGAGAGCAATAATAAGAATATGATCACTTTCAGCTTTGAAGTACACATAGTGATCACACTTCGATCTTACAAATCCCAATGACAAAACAAAAGTATCAAAATTTTGGTACCACATTCTAGGAGATTGTTTTAATCCATACAGAGATAATTTCAACTTGCAAACCGGATTTTCTTACCTTTTTCCACAAAGTGCTCAAGTTGGGAAATATAAATTTCTTCTTCAAGGTCACCATGAAGAAATGTTGTCTTCACATCCATTTGTTCAATCTCTAAGTCATACGCTGCTGCAAGTGACATAAGAAATATGATAGACATCAACTTAGCTACTGTAGAAAAAATTTCTCCATAATCAATTCCCTCTACCTGGGAATACCCCTTCGCAACCAACCTTGCCTTATACTTTTCCACACTGCCATCCAGACCTATTTTCTTTTTAAATACCCATTTGTAGCCCACAACTTTTTTTCCTTTAGGAAACGGCACCAAACTCCAAGTATCATTCTTTTCTAATGATGCCATTTCTTCATTCATGGCTTCCAACCAAGAGTTTGAATCAGACATTCTAAATGTCACTTTCACAGTCCTAGGCTCATTAGTGCTAGAAATTAAAGCATAGGCACAAGTAGAATCTAATGAAGAGAACCCATACCTATTAAGTTGCTTTCTTTCACGTGTTGACCTCCTCATAGGCTGAGGCTTAGGTTGATCTTCTTCTTTAGAACTCTCAGAAATACTTGAGCTCTCCTCAATTTTAGATACATTTTGAATTTTCAATTCCTCTTTATCTAGTGTCAGAGGAATTTCAACTACATCCTTTTTATTTTCTAATTTTGTCTCTGACTACAGATCCAAAGTAGAAGGCTTTAACTCATGAAAAATAACACTTCTATTGTATAGAACCTTCTCCGTATTAGAATTACAAATCTTGTATCCTTTTATGCCAGCACTATAACCAATAAAAAAATATTTAACAACCTTGTTTTCCAATTTAGATCTTTTTTCATTTGGCACATATGCATATGCCTCACAGCCAAAGACACGAATGTGTCTTAGAGAGGGCTTCTTTCCAAACCATGCTTCCAAAGGTGTTTTCTCAATAAGAGCGAAATTAGGAGAATGGTTTATTAACATACTGTTGCAACTGCCTCAGCCTAGAACTTCTCCTCCAAGCCAACACTACTCAGCATACTTCGTGCTCTTTCCATCATTGTCATGTTGAACCTTTCTGCAACTCCATTTTGTTGTGAAGTGTAGGGTGTAGTTTTATGTCTTTAATTCCATGATCTTTACAGTACCTTTCGAACTCATCTGAACAAAACTCACCGCCATTATCAGTCTTTAAACATTTTATTTTTCTTCTAGTCTGATTTTTCAAAAGGTTTTTAAATTCCTTAAAATGACTAAACACTTTTGATTTACTTTTCAAAAAATAAACAAATGCTTTTCTTGAATAATCATCAATGAACGATACATAATATCTTGATTTAGACAAAGAAGGAACATTTACTAGACTAAAAACATTAGAATGTATGTAGTCAAGTAAACCAGAAGATTTGTGAGGACTGAAGTAAAATGAAACACGATGTTGTTTACCATATATACAATGTTCACAAAACTCAAATTCGAGATTACAATCATCAAGCCCTTCAACCAGGTTTTTATTTTTCAAGGTTTTTAAACCTTTTTCTCCAATGTGGCAAAGCCTATGATTCCAGAGCATAGTCTTTTCTATTGGAAGTTTAACTTCCATAGAGTTTGCACTATCAAGAAATTTTTCCTCTTTCTCCATGAGTAGTTTTCTGTGACTTTATAGAGACACTATTGCATTACACAACATGTGCATCCAACTTATACAATGTACCAATATGAGCACTCCTAGCTAGCACCATTGAGCCTCTAGTCATTTTGTGGCCATTTCTAGAGAATGAGACTTGAACTCCAACAACGTTCAACTTACTAACAAAAAGTAGATTTCGAGCCAAACCTGGTATATGCATTACATCATTGATTCCCTTCACTCTACCATTAGGGAACTAAATTCTGACTCTTACACGACCAAATATTTCTAAAGATGAATCGCTTGCCAAATACACCCTTCCACCATCGTATTTTTCATACTTAGTGAACTAGTCTCTATGAGATGTCATGTGGAAAGATGCTCCAGAATCAATCAGCCAGACATCATCTGATGCCTAAGTTGCCAAGGTTGCAATGAAGGAATTTGCATCACTTTGAGAAGAATCATTGTCGAAAGAATTCTTCTTCTTCCTTATTTTTCTCCTCTTTGCAATCCTTACAAACATGAATAGGTTGCCCACAGTTCTGGCACTTCACCTTGGACTTCTTTCCAAGAGACTTTGATCTCCCTTCTGATTTTGATTTGGACTTCTTGCCCTTCTTCTTTCCTTTTTCTTTCGATATCCCTTGAACAACAAGAGCCTCATTCACTATCTCAGAAGATTTTCTTCTCATCTCTTCTGATAACAAAGAAGGAACAACATCTTCCATCTTAAAAGTGGATGTCATCCTCTTAATAGCCATCACCAAAAGATCCCAAGAATCCGACAAAGAACATAACAATAGCATACAATGATCTTCTTCATCAATCTTCACACCCATAGATGCTAACTGAGCAATCAACATGTTGAAAGCATTCAAATGATCAGCAACAGATGCTCCTTCCTGTATTTTCAAAGAGTACAACTTCTTCCTCAAGAACAACTTATTCACTAAGGACTTTCCCTGATAAATAGCTCCTAGTCTTTCCACAAAGAAGATGCAGTCTTTTCTTCATGAACATTCAAAAGAACAAAGTCTGCTAAATAGAGCCTTATCAACCCCTTTGATTTTTGATCTATAAGGTCCCAATCCTCTTGCTTCATGCCTATAGGCTTCATTCCAGACACAGGAAGCCAAAGATCATGATCAACCAACAGATCTTCCATTTTGAGTTTCCACAACTCAAAATTGCTGCCATTGAATTTCTCAATTTCAATCTTTCCTGACTTACTTGCCATCTTAATTTGTAATTCAAGTTACTAGACTTCTACAAGACTCCCACTGAACAAAATTGACACAAAAAACACAAGGATAACACAACTGGCTAGGCTCTGATACCACTTGTAAGGAAAGCTTAGGTGTGGAAAAAAAACTTTCCTAACATCAAAACCTCAGGGAAGAATGTAGAGGTGACTTTAAATTTTTCCAATTACAGTCCAATTAAGATACTCATGAAAGAAATAACAAAATAGAGAAATGAATATACACAATTGGACACCAGATTTATGTGGGAAAACCCTTACGGGAGAAAAACCCACCACACCAAGAAAAACCTCTTTGTATTACAATATACAAATTACATACAAAGTACATACTTCACTTTTTGATGTCAATTTTATAGCAACACATTTACTGATCAATCTTGTACATAATAGCTCTCAGAAAAAAACAACGAATTCACTCATAAAAATCCATCTTCAATTGAACAAAATTTCATTATCTCACTATATTCATTGTCATCTGCCATTGCCAGAGAGTAATCCATTCTCTCACAGTCTATTCATCTCCCTCACAGGAACAGACACAACAATCCAACTACTAGCGGTTCACATTCTGCTTCTTCGATTGGTTGAAAACATACTACATAGGATAGACATTTGGTCAAGGCGTTCAAAACAGTATCGCATGTTGGTGAGACACTAGGCAGTGTCTCCCTGATGCCACAAAGCCTGACTACCATTATCGGCAAGAGTCACTACCATCGGAAAAAGTCATATCGAGTTCAACTTGTCGCCCAGAATCACTCTATCGCTAAGACATCACATCGATATCCACTGTAGAACCATCGGCCAGACCATTGCTATCGACGAGAGGTCATACCGAACACAAATCCATCTTGTGCAGATCTATCGGCAAGAGTTTCACTATTGCCAAGAGTCTTACATAACCTTATGTCATACCGATGTTCATACCAGTCGGCGAGATGAAAACCATTGGCAAGAGTTCTCACCGAAAGCACCTGTCTGTCGGCAAGACCAACAGTCATCAGCAAGAGTTTATACCGACTGAAAATCTATCAGCCAAGAATCTTCCCGACAATCACTAGGAACCAACCCATTGCCAAGACTATAGCTATCAGAATGAGTCATTCTGAAGTTCATACCATCTCCTCGATGTGTTCCCTCTGTCGCTAATGTGTAAAACCTCAGTGAGACATACTCGGTCGGAATGAGTGATTCTGAATGTTCATGCCTCTCCCCGATGAATTCTATCGCCACGAGTCTCCCTGATAACCATTAGAAACCAACCTATCGGTAGGAGGTCTGTCTGGACAGAATGAGATGGAATTTTCATAGCGATTGACATGTCTTGCCGATGACTCCCGTCAGCAAGACAAAACCAAAGTCTCAATGACTTTAAACTTTTGAACACAGCTGCTAGTCGATAAGACTTCTAGAGGGTCTCACCGATTTTTCTCTTTTAGGAGTTTACATGCCAGTAAGTTTGAGGCACATTTTCCAACACTAATGTGTGGAACTAGTTCCTAAATAGATGTAAGAACAAGAAATTTAATTGGTGATACAAGACCTTGTCATTAGCTTCTAGAATTCAAGTTAAAAAAATTCATTGCTACCCATGTTTATTACTACTTTTGTTGGATGCCATATAAGAAAAAAAAATGAAAATTTGAATAAATTAATTAGAAAATTTCACTAGTCTAAATGGTATGGCAATATTTTTTTATTATTGCTTCTTTTTGGTCCCACTACATTCAACCAAAACATAAGGGTGGTTTGGGAATCATTGACTGCAAAACTCAAGGGTTATGCCTTACTATTAGATGTGCTAAAGGGGATGAACCATAGAAAATACTTGTTCATAACCAAATTACCCAAGTTGTAGCAAACAAAAAATGGCAATTAATTAGCTAGCTTGATAAAATCATTATGTGTCCCTTTTTCAAAAGAAAGGATTCCTTTCCTCTACAATCCATTTGGAAAGCTTGGAAACATGTTTCTCAATTTATTAATTGAAATGATTCCTCTCTGCAACATGGATAATTCAAATTTTCTTCATCATCAATTTGGTGGATTAACATTGCTAATTATCATAATCAACCAATTGCCATTTTTTCCCCAAACATGCATATTATTTGTATAGGAAAGGCATTCAAAAATTTAAATATATTTAGGATTTAATTCTTTTTAATGGGCTTCATGGATAAAAATCAAAGAGGAATATGATTTGAACATCAAGTACAATTTTTTTTAATATTTGTGCAATCATTGATTCCCCTTGAGTTATTTATGAGAATTATACTCCTAGGGAATGCAATTTTTTTAAATATTGGAAGTGGCTATCTTCTACTCATTTAAATTATGTCTCATTAAAGAAAATCCATATTCATTCCCTACCTCATTAGAATATCAATCATTTCCTCAATCATAAATAGAAATAAAAAATTTGGTGCCAAAAGGTGGACCAAAATGAGTACACAAATATCAAAATAAAAAATGATGTGGAGACATAGTTTTTGGACTAGAATTTTTACATCATAAACTTCATGTTGGAGTTAGATTTAAAAATTCATTATGGTTCATCTTGTTAGCTACCCCTTTTTCTTGTAATGAAAATATGAAACATATATTTGTTGAATGCATAAGACAACTGAGAGGGGGGTGAATCAATTGTACATTAAAACATAAAAGCCCTCATTAACATTCAAACCCACATCAAATTTTTTAGCCTTTAATTTGTTAGAATGATTTGGCATGAAAGAAAGTAATAGAAACTGAAACACATCAGCACCATGCACAATAGAACACTATATTTACATGGAAAACCCAGTAAGGGAAAAACCATGGTGAGGTTTAGTTCACAATATAAAGTAATTGCAACACTGAATACAATAGGCTCAGTACCAAAGAGCTCATTACTCAAAAGAAAGAAGGGCTCACTACCAATGGCTCACTGTCAGATTATAAAAAAGAAGAAAGAAGAATGTTATAGTGAGATATCCATCTTATTGCAACAAAAAATTCCACCACAACATCACCAACACATTCACAAAATTTGTGAAGATTATACACACCTTCTGCTCACTGATTCTAGTATTCTAACTCATTAAAACTTGCACTGCACTTCACAAATTCACACTTCAATACTTTGAAATTCACATTGTGAACACACTCTTCAAATAAATCCTCCATTGACACAACACCTATTTATACCTTCTTCAACCTTGAAAACATTCTCTAAGGTCGATTGTGCACCTCAACTATATAAATTCAAATTAGGTCAGCACCAAAACATTCTCATAGTCAAAAGGAATGAAGGCGTACCACATCACACCTTAACTTAGACCTAAATCCATTCATACATGCCATACCATGCTTCCAAAATCACCAAAGAAGATCCACAATTAGTGTAAACACCCAAGGTCGGTCAAACTTGTGTAAACACCATTAGTGTAATTAAGTAAACACTTCCTTTCATCCAAAGATGACTTGCAGACAACAAATATCACTTGAACACAATTTGGAATTTATCCCACAAACACCCTACAATCCAAAAAATTCCTTCGCAAAAATATTCAGCTAAAGAAAAAACTCATCTTGTTCACCCAGATAATCTTCCACACACTATACCTCAAAAAAGTAACTTGCTAAGCATCAAACAACAAACAACTTCAACTTAAGGTAGATATGAACCTTATAAGCACACTTCCAAAACTACAAGACTAGAACAAAAACTATGAAGAAATGTAGAGCAAAATCATTTCTTGCAAACAACATTACAACACAATTCACACATTAGTGAGCACAACTTTCTCTATACAATAATCTAGACAAATAAATTTTGTATATAACATCTATAAATACTTGTGACCAATATATCCAAACTATACAACAAGATCTTCAACACAAAATAAATGCAGAGCAAAACCAGAACACCACTTTGTGTGCCAAAACACCTCTACACCACATTGTTTCCTCTTTTATTTAAATTCTCAAAAGCAATTGGAAACCAAGCACTAAAAACAAATTCTCATCATCTTCACCACTTCCCACCTACAACATAGCAACTCAACCAAACAACACCCATAGACAAAACTTATCAAAGCAACACTAGAGGCTGACACTAGTAAAACTTACTAATGACAACATAATGTAGCATCATCAAAAAAATTCAACCATCAGTAGAAATCAATGATAACACAAACATAAGTATGTTGACATAAATGACAACACCAACTACTCATACTTGCAACAATCTACCACTTTGTCATTGATGGGAACACATGATGTGAAAAACCATCAACAACAACCATAATAGCTCTGATCACTAACACACTACTCCATTACCAACTTTTTTCTTTCTCCCCCTTACATCATGCTATCTCCATTCATTTTACTATTTATCCCTTTCTTAACAAATCATTTTTCACATTAATTTCTCTCCCCCTTTGACATCAATGGAAAAGGGCAACACATTTTCATCTCTTTCTCCCTTTGACATCAATCATACTTTTTATCCTCACTACTCTGCAACATATTTTCCTTTTTATTGCTCTACATACTCCCTCTTAAGATTACACAAAAACTATACCAACTAGCAACCATTACACATAACTGATAAAGCACAACACCAACCTACCCATTTCTTTAAGAATTTGGCATTATATGATTGAGTATCTTGTCATTGTTGCATACAAATGATTAGGCCGCTCTTGATTGTCTACTTTATTGTGAGTTTGATGTCAGGTCATCCTCTCACTAAAGTGGGGGCTAAATGTAGTGTAGAAAAATGTATCCCTTTACATTTTCTCACTTGTTTGGGCCCTCCTAGTTAAAATGGACTTAATTGTGCCTTAATTTAGTGTTGTAAAGTGTACCCCTTTACACTTTCACACTTATTTAGAGCTCCCTTAATTAATTGAGCTTAATTATGACTTAATTGTCCCTTTAATTCATTTACAAGCCCATTAAATTACATTTTCTAAAGGGGAAACCTAACAATAATATTAATGCCTAAACATAACACTTTACATTGAGCAATGTGTGTTCCGGGTATATGGACTTGGGACCCATTCTCCCATGGGAGAATGGGTTCTCCATAAACCCTTGGACCTAAATTAAAATTATGTTTTTGGTGTTATTTTAATGATTTCAAATCCATGATTCAATGTTGGCTTGTGATATTTCAATTTTGAGAAACTAAGGATACATATCTATAAATACAAGGCTATTTCACTAAGTTTCACCCAAAAATTTCAAGCTAGAAATTTTATTAGCATTTCATGAGCACTTTGGAGAACTTCTAGAGCACTTTCAAGAGCATTCAAAGGTAGATTTATCAAAGTTTCATTGCATAAATCAAGACCCAATTGTCATGTCAAAGTATTCTTGCACCATGCATGTTTTTGGAGCTAACACTGATGTAGGTTTCATGATCAAGTCAAGCATTCAAGGCATCATTTCAAGCAAGATCCAAAGTTTAAGATCCACATGTATTGAAGCCATTTCATACAAGTTGTAGACTTTCATTCAAGGACTTATCTAAGGGTTTGTTGAGTGATTTACGTGGAAGAAAGCTTGAAGACCTTTTGAAGAGAAATATTTACAAAGTTGTCAAAGTTGAAAATGTTTTCAAAATTGTTGTCATCTCATAGAAACTCACCTATAGAAAATATTTCCAAAATTTTGACACTGCCACTTGGAAAAATTGGAAGCTTCAGATCTATGTTACAGGCTCCCAAAATTTGTAGAAAAACCATGATTAAGGACCCATTTTCCCCTGGGTGAATGAGTCCTAGTTAGCCTTCAAAAACTCACTTTTGGTGACTAGTAAACACATAATTTCCACCCTTCTTAGATCTACAATTTAATTTTTGGTTCTACTTATTTTGAATTTAATATTGTTGTTTCAAGTGTTAGATTGTATTTTGAGTCATTTTTCTATTTTTAGTTTTTCTCCTCAAAGTGTTGTTTAACCTTGACCCTCATCCTTTAGTCATAAGGAAATATGAAGATTCACAATTTGAGTTGATTCACCTAAGGGTTGTTATTCAATTCATTGGGTGGATCTCATTTTCTAATGAAATAAGGAATATAGATCCATCAAACCCCATTTTCCTTTGTTTTACATTGGTGAACCTATTTTTATTTATTTCATATAAAATATGTGTCATCGGTATAAAAATGAGACATATCAAAATGAACATCTAATGTCTGGGTGCATGGCTCCCTAAACCCTTTGGCTCTGGCGATGGTTGTGGTATCGGCTAAACGGTTGATATAGAGCATGATCTGTGCGACCATGACACTCACATGATGGTCTATAGTCCTCTAATCTCACCCTAGAGTGAGGCTATCTATAGATCAACTCTCCTCAGGGCCTCCCATAGCTTTGGGTCACCTGCTAGCATCATAGGTTTTGGTTGTGTTGTGAGGTCATCGAGTTAGATCTGAAGAGCATCATGCACCTCCTCAACACTCTCAACTCTTGTCCCTTCCTTGTCTCTCTCGATGAGCACAACCTGTGGATGCCCTGACAACTGGCCCCTCTGTCTAGCGAGGCTTATTGCATCAATAGTTCTCTACATGACCTCCACTCTCACCTCCTCATATGTGGTCCTTAGGCATGCAACCAACTCAAAAAGATGGACATATAACCTCACTGATGTTGAATTGTATTCTCATATGATGGTCTCTAGATAGGTATAGTGGGGGTCACCTCTATTATGCACTGCAAAATGAACATAATCCACTCCTGTGTGTCCACTAAAACCACAAGGAAAGTGGAATCATTAGTATCATATGATATATATATATATATGGGTGATCCCACACACCGGCTTACAATTTTGGCCAACTGGACACTGAACTAATTTTTTCTAACTAAATATTCACTTTCTGGCACCTATAGCGGCTAAACCGTGAGGAATTTGTAGATGCAAACTAGTGATTTGTGACATTTTGTCTATAGATTCTAAATATAATTTTTCAAAAATTTTGGAATCGGAATGCACTTTTGCATCTCCTTCAAAAACTAGTTTTTTAGAAAACAACATTTTAAGGAGTGACGCCACCTATAACACACAACTTTTTTCCATGAAGGATAAAATTCTAATTCTTTCAAATTTAGATTTATAACTGACATCTAGTGCTTCCACTTGGTTAGATAGTTTTTATTGAAAATATTTCTTTTAATCAATTTTTGTGGTCAAACCAATTATAATTTAGGACATAGGCACCATAACATGTAACTTTTTTTGTATGTATCAAAATTCAATTTTTTGTTAGATCAAGGACTTCAATATTTGGTGCACTCACATTTTTCTCAATTTTTTTGATAATATACTATTTTTTCACATGTGTAGAACAAAGAGCTTGATTTTCTGGCCAAAACCTAAGTGTTTAATAAATATTAAACAAATACATAATAAAACCAAAACATATTAAAATTATAGTCGTTCGATAGCTTGTTCCAAGGACTACCTGATTCTAGTTGGGTTTGTGAAGTCTCCTCCATTTTCATCCTCAACTTGAGCTTTGAAACAAAAAATTATGGACTTTTTTGATGCTAGAGGATGACAGTGTGGGAATAAGGGAGTTTGAGCAAACCCCCAGGGGTTCACTCAAACAAGGGTTCATTCGAAACCCCTCTGAAAAGATGTTTTTCTTTGTTGTTTTGGTGGGAATGGGGTCCACCTTGCATTTAATTGGTTTGCACGAACCAGGGTTCATTCGAACCCTTTTTTGGTTCGCTCAAACCCCAAAAAACAATTTTTTTTGTGTGGGGTCATTTTTTGCCACTTTTCCTTCCTCACTCAAATTGTAAACCTCTTTTGTGGGTTTACCCATATATATATATATATATCTAAACTAGAACATACACATATACAGGAGATGAAATTGAAAAAATAGTATAAACAACTCTAGTATCTAGGTCCCTGTCCCACCAATGTGGGTCAGTGGGAGGAGTGACATTGGGTCCTATGCCCCTACATCAAGTGTTGTTGATGTTTGTTCCACCAATGGGATGATAGACATCAATACTACCACCACTAAGACTAGGATGGTGGGTGGAGGGGATGACAACCTTTGTCACCA